>JAWQFJ010017826.1:0-17500 GCA_034096865.1 Theodoxus fluviatilis
AAAATGTTACATCTCCCAACACTGTTGAAATAGGCGTTGGCGTATCCTTCTGACACCATGTAATGTTCTTGGGTATGTCACAGATGTAGTGATGACCCAAGACAGTATTCTGGTAGGACAGCGTGCCGTGTTAATCAGCCATTTGATACAGGGAATTCTGGGATCTCCAGGGGTGGGGGAGGTAACTCTTATCGAAAGGACAGTTATGGAAGGGTTGCTTCCCTTAGTTCTGCAGTTATTTTTATCAAAATGTTACATCTCCCTACACTGTTGAAATAGGCGTTGGCGTATCCTTCTGACACCATGTAATGTTCTTGGGTATGTCACAGATGTAGTGATGACCCAAGACAGTATTCTGGTAGGACTGCGTGCCGTGCTAATCAGCCTATTCATACAGGGAATTTTGGGATCTCCCGGGGGAGGTAACTCCTATCAAAAGGACGGTTATTGAAGGGTTGCTTCCCTTAGTTCTGCAGTTATTTTTACCAAAATGTTACATCTCCCTTTGCGATTCGTAAATGCAATGCCGAGTAACTACAATGGAGATTTGACTTGCTTTCACCAGACCTATTGATGTTATAGTCGATAGTCTTAAATAGCCTTCAAAGGTTGATAGGCAGCAAAACTTACTTCCTTTCTTAAACCATTCAAAATATGCGATGAACTGCCAAACATAACCTGACCATGCGCAGCGATGGCAATTACTCTCGTTGTGTTAATTATATCTTCTGTTCTGAAACGGTTACATCGTCACCTGGTTTGTCAATAATGCCCGAGACAGTGTGAAACAGAAAAGCATAGTTTTCACTGCGTTCGTTGGGGTCATACCTCTCATTCTGGCAGGATCTCCCTTTACGTAAACAATGGGCGATGCTATGATGATGATGCATGCGCAAGATTATGTACACGAATGTAGTATTTGTAATTATCAGTAGAAAACCATTCTTCCTCCATCAAAATATCTCTTTTCAATATAGTGTAAAGAGTCTACTTTAAGAAGTCTACTGCCAAACCGAAGCAAATGCGAGTAGAGAAAATGAAACTTGCTGACAATATTTTCAGACCGAATCATCATCATCACCAGAGGTTGCAATTGTTAATGTTAGAAAAGTCAGCTCATGTACCTGGGAGACTTCTTTAACCCTCTTCACCCCGGAAGTCCCTCTGTGAACCAGAAAAATGGCCCTGCATTTGTGAAAGGAATTTTGGGAAGAAAATTGGGGTTGAGGGCCTGTATATTTTAATAAAATTCTTAGTCATTTTTGTATATAATTTTTTGTAATGCCTATTATCTAAGCCTCACAGAAAAGTTGAGTAGTTTCTGTGTGTGAGAGAAAATGTTGTCATGAAGGAGAAATTAAACTTGTCTAGAAAAAAAAGTTCACCATGACCTTCCAGAATGAGGTATTAGGTATTGTGTCATAGACCATAAGGGTCAGCTTGCATGAATTGTGGTCAAGGGGGAGACAACTCAGATTTTTTTCTTCTTCTCTCATTGCATGAAATTTAGAGTGTAGATGTGCTGTAGATAATATGTCAGAGGGATTTGGCAAGGGATTGGGGTTGAGGACCTGCTTGTTTCATAAATTCTTATTTACCCTAGTGTTGGTTTAATAAAATTATGCCCATTATCTGAGACTCACAGGAAAGGTGATAATAGTGTATGGGATAAATACACGAATGTTATCAAGAGGAAGAGTATAAAACTTGTCTGAAAGAACTCACTCACTCACTCACTCACTCACTCACTCACTCCACTCACTCCACTCACTCCACTCACTCCACTCACGCCACTCACTCACACCACTCACTCACTCACTCACTCCACTCACTCCACTCACGCCACTCACTCACGCCACTCACTCCACTCACGCCACTCACTCACGCCACTCACTCACGCCACTCACTCACTCCACTCACGCCACTCACTCACGCCACTCACTCACGCCACTCACTCCACTCACGCCACTCACTCACGCCACTCACTCACGCCACTCACTCACGCCACTCACTCACCCCACTCACGCCACTCGCACACATTCATATATTTATTAGAATCAATCTTATCTTTAATCATTCGGGTTACGGTAGAGAGTTTAACTTAAGTGAATGTTCTCCAAACAATGCGAGGGCGACTAATTTTCAGAACTAAAACATGCCGTTTGCATCTGAATTACTCCCGCAAAGGTTATCTCCCTTTAACTGATGTTAACCTGCATGCACACGCACCCGCACATTCAAATGCGCACAAAATTGCACGTTCGTTTTCGCTTTTAGCAGCGGAAAAGGGACCATATGAGTGGATGCAAGAACTCGTATGATTCAGTTTGTACCTCAAACGTTCTTGTTACTTGCGCAGTCTCAGTACACATCAGACATACAGTCATATCACACCTTACGCGAAAAAGAGCGCGTGTGTGCGCGCGCGCGTGTGTGTGTGCGTGCGTGCGAACGTGCGTGCCTGCGTGTGTGTGTGTGTGAGAGAGAGTGTGCAGGTATGAAATAGAGAGAGAGAGAGAGAGAGAGAGAGAGAGAGAGAGAGAGAGAGAGAGAGAGAACTTTATCCCTCCAGGTTTACTGGAGGTCCTACAGACTTTATTAGTCTGTCTGTGTGTCTGTCTGTCTGTCCCGTCTCCACGGCCTATATCTCAAAAACTACTGGACGGATTTCATTGAGATTTTGCACACTGACTGGAAGTTAGGTCCCATTCAATATTATCAAATTTTCAGAATCGAGGTTTGAAAAGAAAGTGACTTTTTTACATTTTGGTGTTTCAATGAAAACGATTCAACAGACTCCATTTTGCAAAATATGTGACGTGATCATTTGACGTCGAATAACGTGACGTCATTTGCGAGGAGATTTTTGAAGGAGGGTGAATAGAATAGAATAGATAAGAATTCTTCGGCTTGCTTAGGCGTCCAGGGCCTATCGCCGATTCTGGTAGTTCTCTGGCTGTATTTTTATTGTTCTTGGCCCGTATTCACGACGGCGATTTATCTTTTTAACACTCGATTTATCTCCTATCCCCGATTTATCTTGACTTCGGTTTAAATTCTCCTATTCATGACGGCGATTTAGCCCTAAACTCGCGTCAAAGCAGAGTGTTAAACTATTCTCCCGAAGTCGGCAAGATAAATAGATAAACCGGGGTTATCGAGAGAGGCAAGATGGCAGCGATTGTGCTTAAGAAACGAATTCATGACAATCTGTTAAGGAAAAACCGAGTATTCCGAGACCGAAGGCACCCGTTAGAAGTATTTAATGATGAAGAGGTGTTCAGAAAGATTCGATTCCATCGAAAGGAAATCTTGGCCATCACCGACGAGATCCATAAAGAAATCAGTCGGACCCAGAATTATTCAAAGGCACAGCAACCGAAAGAATGACGTCGTCAGGCAAGTCCTTCTTGCGCTTAGATTTTATGTAAGCGGCGCATTTCAGGACCAACACACTCATTTCGGTTTCACTGAAGTTTTTTGCACTTGCCTTTCTCTCTTTTTTCTTGCTAGCCATTTTTTTCTATCTACTCCACGTATTTAGATATAGATCAGTGTCTACGCGAAGAAAACACAACGTAACCACGGTAACCACACACGGTGTGTGCGTGAATCACTGAATGAGTACGAATGCACATGTCTGGGTTGAACATCTATAATACACTTCCTCCTCTGTGTGACTGTGTGAGTGTTAATTCAGCGTCTATGACATGCCAAAGGAAAGCAAAGCATGTCATAATAGGAGCTTCCTGAACCTATCCATCATGTTTAAAATATATGGTTGATTGTTCCTGGGCCGATAGCTTAGAAATGGATTTACATGCTTTACAAACACTCCGTCATTGCAATTCTCTAATGGCTCAGCTGGTAGAGCGTTCGACTCTTGGTCATGCATGACCAGGTTTGATTCTGCGCTGAAACTTTTTTTTTCTTCTCTTTTTTCGATAGGTTGTGGTTTTGTTGTGTTTTTATGTGTGTTTTCCCCCTCTTTCTCGAGAGGTTGCGGGTTTGAACCCAATCTTTTCTTGAATGCCAAAACCTGGAGGTTCAGCGCCAGCGGTTTTTATTTTACAAGGGTAGTGAATTAGGCAGTAGTGCTTTTCTTACATTCAGCCCATTCAGAGATTTAATTTGATTTAATTTGATTTGATTTATTTGGAGGCCATCGGCCCATTGCATTGCAAGGAAATGTTGGTATTATACAATAAACAACTCTACTTCAGCTATGCTATCCGAAACCACAATCCTTCCAATGAACAAGAAGTGTTCAAGTACCTGTACAACCATCACAATTTAGTATACTCATCTACTCTCTAACCTTTTGTTCTCTCAACTTAAAGGCATAAAAAATATACATTGCCAATGAACGAGTCATTTTGTTGTCATTGCATTTCATCAAATACTGACACACATTCCTACTTTTTTTCTGAGGTAAGAATCTTTCTAGATATTTTACCCTTAATTCCTTATAAATAGGACACTTCAACAAAAAATGTTGCTCAGTTTCACATTCATCGCAACATGGGCACTTTGTATCTTCTATTGTTGTTGAGATCATTTATTCCAAACCTGAAGCGAATAAAGGCATCTCTGAACTTTTTAATGTGAAGTAGGCCTATATTTAAATACTCTTCAAGGCCTAAGGAATGCTTGAAGGAGGAATACCAAGTGTATCGATTGCTGCTGATATTCTTCGCATTCCAGTCCTGAAGATAATCTTTTAGTCGCTGCTTCAGTTGTGACAAAAAACGCTTTTCGTCACCTACTCCACTATTTAACCATGCAAATCCAAACCCCAGCCGACAAAGGCAAAGCTTTAGATTCTCTGTCCAGCTTCGATCTTTCTTAATTCGAGAGTTCAAAAGCATTAGAAAAGCTTGTTTGGGAAGTCTGTCTACTTTCATCCGACAAAGTTGTAACCAGTATTTGATAACTCTGACGCTGCTATTGGTGGAGATTGGAAAGCGTCCAAGATCGCCATAGACCATGTGGTTGGGCGTCCTCGAGTCTAATCCCATAAACGTTTTACAAACAAACGTATGAGTTCCCTCCACTTTCAGCTGATTTTCAAGGCCCTATATTTCTGTACCGTACAGAAGTGTTGCTTGGACTCGTGCATCAAACAGGCTGGTGAATACTTTCGTTTTCATGCAACGCAAGATCCATAATGCTCTTAACACCTGTACACCTTTTTGCTTTCCTCTGGTGGCTATATCATCTAAAGTTGCATCTATGGACAATCTGGTGAATACTTTCGTTTTCATGCAACGCAAGTTCCATAATGTTCTTAACACCTGTACACCTTTTTGCTTTCCTCTGGTGGCTATATCATCTAAAGTTGCATCTATGGACAATTTTGTAGTGAACAAGAATCCTAGGTATTTATATTGGTTGACTGTCTCCAAACGAGACCTATCTAGAAACCAATTTTCACCAATGGCTAAATGTCCTCCTTTTCTAAACTTGTCTTCTCTGTGTTTACCTTCAATTCAAAAAGTTTGGACATATGCAAGAGATTATCAAGTTGATTTTGAAGGCCCACGGGTGTGGTTGAAATCAGGACGACATCATCAGCAAATAGTAGAAGGAACACTTCCATCATGCCAGGTACCATCTGAACCCCATGTTTGCCTTTTCTCCTCACATAATCTGCGACTGGATTGACATAGAGAGAAAAAAGTAACGGACTCTCAATTGCACCTTGCTTTACGTCAGAGGGGCATTCAAAGTAATCAGAGAGATCCTGTCCCCAACGAACGCATGCTTGTACTTTGCAGTACATGTCCTTTAACATCATCAAAAACTTGGTCGAAAGATGCGCGCCTTTAAGAACATTCCAGAGTTGGCCACGGTTGACAGATTCAAACGCTTTTCGGTAGTCAACAAAAGTGACGCACAGTTTTCCACGTCTGTCGCCATATACATATTTCAAAATCATTGCGAATAACGTAAATATATGGTCAATAGTCGAGTGCTGGGTTCGAAATCCAGCCTGTTCGGGGCACACTTTGTTTTCTTGCTCCATCCACACGCGCAACAGACTTGCAAGTATTGTTGTGAAAATCTTACTAATTGCACACATCAAAGATATACCTCTATAGTTATCTGTGTTGTGTACGTCACCCTTCTTGTGTAATGGTATGGTTATCCCTCCAGGTTTACTGGAGGTCCTACAGACTTTATCCCTCCAGGTTTACTGGAGGTCCTACAGACTTTATCTGTCTGTGTGTCTGTCCCGACTTAACGGCTGATTTCTCAAAAACTACTGGACGGATTTCCTTGACATTTTGCACACTAACTGGAAGTTAGGTCCGATTGAATGTATCAAATTTTCAGAATCGAGGCTTGAAGAGAAAGTGGTTTTTTAAGGTTGTAAACTCGAAAGCGCCTCCCTAACTAGTCGATTGATGGAATGGCGAAATTGCGAAATGTGTGACGTCATCAATACCGTGACGTAATTTATTGTGTGTGTATGTTTCTCTGTCGATTCTCAACGGCTGATTTCTCAAAAACTACTGGACGGATTTCCTTGGCATTTTGCACCCTTACTGGAAGTTAGGTCCAATTGAATGTATCACATTTTCAGAATCAGGGCTTGAAAAGAAAGTGCTTTATTTAGGTCGTAAACTCGAACACCCCCCCCCCCCCCTCAAAATCGATTGATGGAATGACGAAATGTCCCTCCACGGCCACGCCCCTTTCTTGCTGTATCTCGCGTGGCAACACATGCAGGCAGCAAAATGGCTTCCAAGCGAACGCAGACTGACTCATTGCGTTGTATTCCGGACAGCATTTGTGTCTCATTTTTGCCAGACAGTGAGAAGATTTCTCAGACTGTGATAGAGTGCACACGGTTAGTTGTTCATTTCGACTTGTCTTCGCCATATGCTTTGCGCTGTTTCCCGCTCTTTGAGTTTATTGTACTTGAGTGGCGTAGTGGATAGCACTTTCGGTAATTTTCACGCTACCAGCGGAGATTGTGTCAAATAAATCCAAACTGCTTATTAATTTCAAATTATTTTTAAATATGGAAATATGTTGAAAGCAAGTATTTAGTTCCCCTTTTTGTTTGCTGTTTTTTTCAGTTTTTCATCACTACAGCACTATGACATGCAAGATGACGATAGCGTCCATGCCGTTCTGCAAATAAATGATCTGACCCATATTATTGGTCGACGTGCTTGTATGATGTGCTCGGTGACACTCTCTGTACTCTCATCCCGTATATATGTTGAGATCAAAGGCAGAACACGTATTGTAAACACGGCAATAGTCTGGCATAGTTGTGCGGTGAAAGAGAGAAAACGAGTGTCGTGGAATCGAAATTCGTGACAGTGTAATTTTTGTTAATATTCACAAATTCACATTGATACAAGTGGCTCGAAATAAATCTTTCGCACACTGCACAGTTCGCATAGCAGCCATAATAAGGCCAAAAAAAAAATGGTGTGGTTAAGGTAACATAGCCAAAAAAAATAGGGTAGGTAGGTCGGCAATAACTTTTTTTTTTTAATAACTTTTTATTTCTCGTGGAAACCAAATTAAACCTACTCGACTTGGAAATAAGTGTGCGAACAGACAGCGGATATTCCCTTTGAACAATTTTGACTTAACTTCTCTTGGAATTATGTAAAGAAAAGCATTGACTTACCAGTGAAGATATGGCCAGACCTGGGTACCCCAAATTTTGCCTCAGCGTACTCACTGGTTCAGATATGCGTATTTTTTAAAAACTGTGCGTATTTTTTGCGCGGACCGACAATTTCAAAAATGCAGCTTTTGATTTGCAAACAAAGAGGCAATGCAAGTGAAGAGTTATCTCCCCCTTGACCGCTGCATCCTGCAGCGCGCCTGAACTGATTTTGGCCTCTTTGCTCTATGTATTTTCACTTTGGAATCATTCTCGTTTATTAACACTGCTGCAGTTTCCCGAAATCTCATATTCTACGCTCGCGATAGCTCACGCTGTGTCTACATGCCATTGGATATCTGTGCTTCGTTTGGACTAAACTAGAATTTCCACAACGTTTATTGACATCTTTGCAGCTGTATACAGTATTTGTTTGTTTTCTCGTTTTCTCCAAAGCGGATTCAGCTTATGATCGAGTGTGCCCAACGCATCATGTTACAAGCGTCATAATGGAGAGAGACAAGAGAGAGAGAGAGAGAGAGAGAGAGAGAGAGAGAGAGAGAGAGAGAGAGAGAGAGAGAGAGAGAGAGAGAGAGAGAGAGAGAGAGAGAGAGAGAGAGAGAGAGAGAGAGAGAGAGAGAGAGAGAGAGAGAGAGAGAGAGAGAGAGAGAGAGAGAGAGAGAGAGAGAGAGAGAGAGAGAGAGAGAGAGAGAGAGAGAGAGAGAGAGAGAGAGAGAGAGAGAGAGAGAGAGAGCGAAGTGAAACAGAGGCGGGATGTATTCTCCCTGCAAATGTTATTTTAAGATTGCTTGACCCACTTCTTACCCCAGCATCCTGTAGCTAAACTAAACAGCCCTCTGGGAACACCATGCAGTCACAACAGTGTTGTCAACCCATATTACACAAATGTCCGATGAAGAGCTCTTGTCAAAACAAAACTCGAAGAGTGGGAGACTGCTTCCAGCCGCAGGAAAATTAAATTGTGGATCAAAACTTCACGGGGGGAAAAAAAACCTTTTGATTTCACCATTGTCGTATTTTTCGATTTCACGATTGTCCTATTTTTCCACACAAGTCGTAGTAGTCGTATTTTCAATAGTTTGGCGTAAAAAATACGCCAAAATCGTATAGGTAAACAGGTCTGTATGGCTGATATGAGATTGTCTGTCCTGCTAGTGTCAGTATCATGTGACCAACCATCGGTGCCCCTAACGTGAACCAGATGTAATTGAAATGCATCAGGAACTTGTGCTGCATGTTGATCATCCTCTTCATCTTCCTCACTCTCGGCTTGCAAAACTTCACATTTGAAATGTATCGTCTTCAGTTCAAAAACGTGTCCCCGACCTCTCCAACAGTCAAACCCCAAGCCAACTCAAACCCATCCCCAACTGCTTTGCACGTGGTCACATCAACAGAGCTGCCAAGTGCTACGATTTAGGCGTGCTTGCTACGATGCTACGATCGTCAGGGAAAAACTACGATTTTTCAAAGCCTGGAACTGAACTTTTGACCGTCACGAAGAAACCCCCCCCCCCCACACACACACACACACCCCGCTTTATGCTGGCGGTTCAGCGCTGAGCGTCGAACTGAACTTTTGACCGTCACGTAGAACCCCCCCCCCCCCCCCCCCCAGCTTCACGTCGGCGGCTCAGCGCTCAGGGACTTGACAGCCCAGCCCTCAACCCACAACTTTGATATTTAAAAAAAACTTCAACATTTTCAATAAAAAGATGTAGGGTCGGCGCCCCAGAATAGGGTAGGTCGGGTTACCGTAACCACACCATTTTTTTTTTTTGCCTAAAGTAAAGAGAAAAAACCACCACCACACAGAGAGAGAAAAAAGGACATACAACTGAATGATGCAGCCGTCATAAGAAACGGTGACAGATATGAGATCTGGAATGGAAGACGGGGGTAATTGGGGGAAAAAAAGAGGGGGGGGGGGGGCTGTGAGGGAGGGCGAAATGCGTTTTTCCCGTTTTGTGTGAGTGAGTGTGTGTGTGTGTGTGTGTGTGTGTGTGTGCGCGTGCGTGCTGAGGGGGTCGGGGGTGGCGATGGGTAGGGTGGGTAATGGGGTAGGGGAAGCAGATGCAAAAGCAGAAGACTTCCATCTGTTCAAGACGTGATGTCAAGCTTTGGATATACCCCTGTGATCCTGTACACAAAGCCGTGTGTGACTTACTTCAAAAGTTACAGTGGCACTACAGACATCCTGTTATCCCTCCAGGTTTACTGAAGGTCCTACAGACTTTATTGTGTGTTTTTTTTTGCAAAACCTGGAGGTTCAGCGCCAGCGGTTTTTATTGATCGTGACCGGGCCTCAGGGAAATGATGTGATTCATAGATCCTATTAAACAATTCGGTAAGAAATGGGACTATTTTTTCACCAGCTACCTTGTAACATCCTCCGGGCAGACCATCCAGCCTTGGGGCTTTCGAAGCTTTTAATCTACAAATAGCATTTTTTACTTCTTCCCTGCTGATTTTAGCATCAAGCATATCATTAGACACTATTTCATCCCCTTCCGTTTCCTCACATACGCTGTTATTTATACTCTGGTACATGGCTTCAAAATAGTGTTTCCATGACTCAATACTGATTTCTGCCAGAGGGACTGAGCGTCGTGTCGACAACTTAACAGTATTCCAAAACACTCTAGAATTTTGCAAACTGCTCATCAGAGTATTACGCACTACTACGAAGTGATTACGTTTCTTTTCTCTGATTAAAGTTTTGTATCGACGTCTATTAGACATATATTGTTCTTTGGTTTCAACAGATCTGCATTTCCTGAACCTTTTAAGAGCACACAACGCCAGATTTCTACTGTTACTGCACTCTTTGTCAAACCAAGGGGACCTTGGTTTTTGTGAAATACGATTTTAACCTGGATTTCCTTTTTGAGTCATTCTGCACTCAAAGTCAAAGTCTGGGTGAACAGCAATACGGCATCATCAATTGATCTATCGATAGCTGCCGATGCTTTCGCTAACTGTTCATCGAAAACTGGTGTCTCAATTTGCCGTTTCAACTCTTCCACCTTGCTACTGTCCCAACAAAGTATTACGCAAGGTTTACTGTGCTCTTCACACAGTACTCTAGCTGGTGGAGGCCCCAGTACAATTTCGACATAGCCCATTCAGAGAGAGAGAGGAGAGAGAGAGAGAGAGAGAGAGAGAGAGAGAGAGAGAATTGAATTGAATAGCTTTTATTGAGGCCGACGACCCATCTCAGTTTCAAATATACCGATAAATATCTTTTTTAAAGATGATTTCAGATCAATGACAAAATGTATAGTAATTATAACAGTTGCTCTAAGTAGTATGTACAGTTTTTCTCTACATACAAACATATTTTACACTATAAAACTTACTGGACATATGAGGTAGGTGACTTCCAGCGGGAAGTACTATAATTCAACACTTAATTCACATCTATTGTCAATGCTAAAAGATCTACAGATTGGTCTATTTTCTCCAAGCGCAACTTGTATGCATAGTGTATGTACATTGCAACGTTACGAGTTTTTATAACGTCATGCCCATTTAACAATTGCGTTACATGTACATTTCTTGATCCTTGTAAATATTTTAGAGTGTATTTCTTTCTCAGATCATCATAAATTTTGCATTGTATTAAGAAATGACGTTCATCTTCAATTTCTGTGCAGAATGGACATGATCTATTAAAATCTTCATTTGAGCATCTCATATTTGCTCTATGTTCCTCACTCTGAAGCGAACAAAGGCATCTCTAAACTTCTTGATGTTTATGAAGTTGAGATAAGTTTCACATATCAACGTTCGTTTAAAAGAGCTATACATAGTGAATCTATTGCTGCCCGAAAGTTTTGAGTTCCAATTTTGCTGGTAACAGTCTCGCAATCTCTGTCGTAGTGCTCGAATGAAACCTTTCTCGTTCTCTGTTCCACTGTTCATCCACACAAATGTAAAACCCAATCTGGCTAAGCATATTTCCACGGATTTAGTCCAGTTAAACCTTCTATTTGCATTATTCTTAAGCAACGCAAGGTACGCCTGTTTCGGCAACCTGTCAATTGACATTTTGCATAGCCTGAGCCAAAACGTAACAGCTCGTATCGTAGTGCTGATGTACAAGGGAAGCCTACCTAATTCGCCATAACACAGTGTATTTGAGGATTGCGTATCAACATTTAGAAACCGCTTGCAGGCAAACATATGAGCCCTTTCAATGCACTTTCTTTCGTCCAGTCCCCACAACTCCGAGCCATAGAGAAGAGAAGGCTGGACTTGGGCATCATATAATCGGGAAAAAATACTAGTGTTGAGGGTGTTGAGTCTCCACATGGTTTTTAGTAGCCGGGCAGTTTTCTTCTTGGCTTTAATTGCTTGGAAATCAAGGGCAGTACTAATGGACAGCTTAGTTGTAAATACAAATCCCAAGTATTTATACTGGTTTACTACTTCCAGCTCATCTTCTCGTAAGGTCCACCTTTCTCCCCGACCCAGGAATCCACCCCTTAGAAAAACCATAACTTTTGTTTTTTCAATGTTTATGGTAAGGCCGAGCTTTTCTGACATGGAGTGCAGGTTATCTATTTGGTTCTGTAGACCCACAGGAGTAGTAGAGAGTAATACTATATCATCGGCAAAGATTAGTAAGAAAATTTCTGCAGATCCGGGCAATAACTGCACTCCGTGTCTTCCATGTTTTCGGACAAACTCTGCAATGTACTCCAAAAACAAACAAAAAATTATCGGAGACTCAACTGCCCCCTGCCTTACGCCGGCTGGGCATTCAAAGGAATCCGTCATGGCACCGTTCCAGCGTACACAGGCCTGTACATGGAAATATACTGCTTGAAGCATTTTAAAAAACTTAGTTGACACACCTGGTGATTTCGATACTGTTCAGAGGCAAGACCTGTCCACCGAGTCAAAGGCTTTGCGATAATCAATAAAAGCAGCATACAACTTTCCACGACCACCACACCATATACCTGCTTGACAGCAATACAATAGAGGGTGTACACATGGTCAATTGTAGAGTGGTCCCTCCGGAAACCTGCCTGCTCAACACAAAACTTGCCATTGTCTTCAGCCCATTCTCGCAGACGATTGGTCAGGATGGACAAAACAATCTTGCTGAGACTGCACAATAGAGATATTCCCCTGTAGTTCTTAGGATCCAGCTTGTCACCGCTCTTATATATATATATGGGTATGATTACTGACTTATTCCAGGCCTGGGGAAAGTACTGTTTTTCATACAGCATGTTGAATAGTGTAGTAAGGAATGGTTTTATATAATTACAAACCAATTTTAGATAGTCACCTGGTACATCGTCTATCCCTGGAGCTATTTTATGCCTTATCCTTGCTATGGCGAACTCTACTTCTTCTTCTCTTATTGTAGAATCTAGCTCATCAATCTCCACGTTAGGGAATTCCTCATATATCTGTATCGGGCAGTTTCTGGTCTGGCTCAGAAGACTTTGGAAATAAAGTTTCCAGTCTGTGAGGTCAATTGATGGAGGGTTGAGCCTACTGGTCACGATGCGTCTTACTATAGGCCAGAAGGACGCAGGGTTGTGGACATTAGTGATTAGCGTTTGACATGTAACTTATTTATAGTTGTATTTCTTTTCTGTGATGAGCTTCTTATATTCATTTCGGAGCTCTACATATCGCTTTCTATCATACAATGAACTACTTTTCTTTGCGTACCATAGAGTTTGCATAGCATCTTTTCTGGCACATTCAGGATGACCCCTCGCCCTATGTGGGCCTGACTGCACAACACGCTGCATGCATTCAGCATTGGAGATAAGTAATTTAACAAAACTGTCTACAGCCATGTCAACATCACTGTAAACCATCTGGGATGCTTGATTGATATGCGTTTGAAATTCATTTGTTTCTAAATTTTGTTTAACTTCTTTTGTTGATGTCCCATATAAGTCTGGTTATTCTTTCTCTACGAGTCTTGCCATAACGAATGGGACCCTCACAGATACCTATTTCGAGTGGCATGTGACTAGATATGAGTTTGCTACCCACCTTAAAACTGCAATACAAACTGGCGCTGTTCGCATACACAATACCATAATCAACAACGCTTTCTCCATGTGGGGAAAAGTATGTCAAATTTCCTATTCTATCATTGCTTGTACTACCATTCAAAATATACATATGGTATATTTTGCATAAGTTAATTAATAATTTGCCAAATTCGTTTTCTTGGAGATCCTGAGAGTTACGACATGTAACATTTTGTGGACATTGACACATTTCAGAATCCCACGCATTTCTATCATCAGAGTCCTCCTCCTCCTCCTCCTCTTGAGTGCTGTGCATGTTCCATCTACCAGTCCTGGCGTTAAGATCACCGCAGATTAGAATTGATGCATTAGGATATTCTTCCTGTAGTCTGAGCAGTTCCTCTTCCAGCAGTAAAATATTGCATTTAATAACTTTGTCCTTATAATATGGAGAATCTACCGGAGGAATGTATATGCATACGATAATCAGATTAATCTTTATACCTTGGGGAAATCATATTATTATCATATTATCGTGAGCACAGTCTACCGTTGATACATCGTTGGCGTATGGCCTCTTCACTAACATAAGAACTCCGCGAGATCTACGACCATGGTGGGAGAGTTTGACTGCTGGAGAGTGAAATGTTACAAATTCGTCCGTGAGTAGGCTGAAGTCAAAGTTAGGAGCTGTAAATGTCTCCAAAAGGCAACATACATCGAAAGACAAAATGTATTCTAAAAAATCAGGTTCATCAAGTTTGGAACATATGCCTTCAACATTCCAGCATACGATGTTCAAACCCGACGAAACAGATGTAGGGTTAGAAGAATAAGTAAAATCATTCAAACTTTCCTGTTGTTGCCCAGAAGAGTCAGATGCAGCAATGACGGGTCGTCGGCTTGCCCGTCAGGTTGACAAGAGGGCATGTGAGGTGCCACTGCCTGAACCGGTACGTGCAGTTTCCCCGTTTTGTCTCAGTCTGCCATTCCAAATCTGGGTGGCACACTACTGGGAGGAGACGCGTCAGAATTCGCTGCACTGGCTTGGTGGGGGCTTTCACATGGCGTGTTCTCCTCCAGTTGTTCCACGAAATCTTCCCTGTTTTTTACCTCCCCCGCCACAATTTCCGTGTGTCTTCCCTCCCCCCTAAGTCTGGTTGGCTGGTCTCTGATGATCCACTCCAGTACAGTGCTCTGCGAGGTCGAGCGGCGATTGCACGTTTTCCTCGGGCGTCTTGCATCACTGGAGGATGTGGTGTCAGAGCTGTCATGATCCACACGTGCCTTTGGAACGGAAGTTGGCGGCAGTAACGTCCCCGCATTGTCGGTTTCTCTGTTTGGAAACGCAGACTGATCGTGGTGGGCAGAGACGTGTTGGCGTTGGTAGGGTGATGTATTCCTTTGTCTGGGCGAAGTCAGAGATGGAGTCGCTGTGCTGTCTGCTAAACTGTCTCCTGAGGTTTCCTGTTGACATTCGGGCTCTAACACATCTACTTTCTCTTCAGACAAAGACGCTGATGAATTTCCTCCCAGCCTGATAGTTATTAAATTCCTTTGGTCTCTTGCTCTGGCTCTCCTGTAATTGTGCTTAATATTCCTTGCTTTTTTTTAATTAGTTTTCATCCCTACATTATCATTGTTAGAAAACCTATTGTCTCTGGGTTCTCTGATGTTATCGGGTACTGCATGTGCATCTGGGGGCAGGGCTTCCCAATCTTGCACATCAGTCGTTACCTGCATCGAGTAGTGGTGCCGTGGTGTGTGATCTTCATAGGTACGAAATCCTTTCTTCAGCCTCAAACATTCCTTTCTACCATTTAGTGAATTGAAGATCCTGTTCGTTGTTTCGTGTAGGTAGTTTACTTCAGTTTTTAGTCGGTGTTGCTCTCTCAGCAAGGCAAGATTCCTTTCGTTTAGATCAGCACTGCACTCTCGCCATCTTCTTTCACTTTCAGTTAAAGCATACTGTAAGTACCCATTCTGATGACTTAACTCTTGGATAGACCTATGAAGAGCGATGATGTCACCTTGGAGCATGGGAAACCCACTGTGAATAGTATCTTCTATGCTTTGCAACCTGTTTAATAAATTACTTGTCATGTTGTTAATCCCTGACTTAATCAAGTCAAAGTTTTCTAGTAAGAATGGTATCAAGGATTTGTCAGTGTCACAGGTCACTCTATCATCCCCATGAGTAGGTCCTGGATTGGCTTCTACGTCGCCTGCAAGCAACAGTCTGTCTGAGAGGTCATGAAAGGTCGTTGTGAGAGGCTGAGGTCTTGTGACACATGCCACTAGGAGAGACACATATAAAGACATCAGCATCAAGCCCATCATGGCTCCACTTCGAGAAAACCACACATGCGCTGTGGAAAGGGGAAGTTTCGCGGGCCAAGGCATATCTATTGATTTCCATTCTTCATCACCATATGTGCTGTGTGATTCCCCTGCTTCCCTCTTCCCTGCTTGTGTTCGGCCATAATGGGAACCTATTCGTTGTCTATATTGGTCGATGTCGATGCCCATGTTGTCAAACACACGTGGTCGTAAGCAGAACGACGCCTCAGAAAATCAATTTCACTGAATGAATCCATGGTGGAGGTGGAGTGGGGGTGGGGTGGGGGGTGAGACTGCCTGAGAGACACTCTCGGTGCTAAAGTCACGGTATAATGAGCGACTTTTTTGGAAATTATCTCCCTTGCCGCCGCTTGGCGGCGCGTCGGCTCCAAGGGGCTTGGTTGGTACACAGTGACAAGTTCTTTCGCCTAGAATAGACCTGAGTATTCGAGGTTTTTGGATTGTTTTCTTGCTGTCGCTTTCAAATCTGTTCACAGTACTAGGCTGGCTGGTTTACTTAGATGTGATTTTTTTTAATGCGTGCTAGCTGATATTAGGTTTAGAGCTTGAATTTTCAATGATATTACGCTTACAACTCCAGTGTTCGAACCAATGAAAACCACGGAAAGAGATGGCCGTTTCGTTCCTTGCATCTCATTGGCCAGCTTGTCATGAGGTCAGCCCGTGATCGGCGCTGACCTCATGACAGTTGTAAGCGAAAAAGCGAGTTGTAAGATCACGGGCTGACCTCATGACAAGCTGGCCAATGAGATGCAAGGAACGAAACGGCCATCTCTTTCCGTGGTTTTCATTGGTTCGAACACTGGAGTTGTAAGCGAAAAAGAACTTGTGTAATATCGAAAATTCAAGCTCTAAACCTAATATCAGCTAGCACGCATTAAAAAAAATCACATCTAAGTAAACCAGCCAGCCTAGTACTGTGAACAGATTTGAAAGCGACAGCAAGAAAACAATCAAAAAACCTCGAACACTCAGATCTATTCTAGGCGAAAGAACTTGTCACTGTGTACCAACCAAGCCCCTTGGAGCCGACGCGCCGCCAAGCGGCGGCAAGGGAGATCATTTCCAAAAAAGTCGCTCATTAGTACGTGTAGTTCATATCAGTTCCAGCTCAAATTAGTCGCTCACTGAAGGGGCACAAGTGGTGTCAGCTATGTCTAATCGTATGCAGTCAGCAAGGGCGGCAGTCAACCAACACATCAACTCCAATTGGGGTGCAGCCCAATGTCGAGATCTAACGCAGCCACCCACACAAGAGTCGTGCCTTCTTACCGATGTTGAACACTCTTAGAAGAAATGTCACACGTAGGGACAGTTTATACGTCGCGGGTTTAAGAGAGCACTGAAACATCCACGCTCTATCATCGCTTCGTGAGCTCTGTTCACTCATCCAGAATCAAAGTAGCGTATAACTCAGGAACAAAACGCTACCAAATTGGTTAGTTACAAGAGAGAGTGTCCAATCGAGTTCACCCTTTGC
>JAWQFJ010017826.1:22500-25435 GCA_034096865.1 Theodoxus fluviatilis
AAATAACCCTTACACTACATGGGCAAAGATAGTTTGGCCCAATTTTAAAATGATGATCCTCCCTATGATTTCTTGGATGGTCTTCATTCATAGCATAAAGAGTTAATTTATGACCCATTTCTTCAGAAGCTTGAGATTTGCTTACATTATTATTACAAAGTACAATGATACAAAAACTTCCGAATGGAACGTTTGCTGAATTTTTTTTATTCAGGCATTAAGTCTGAATGCATCCTCCATCTACACCATCTGCACTAAATCCCTATTTCAAGGAACTAGGAAGTAAAACAGCAGGTACAAAAGTAGCATCCGTTGCACTGGGCTGCTAGTCAATGCAAAGACTAGAGACCAGTGCTCAAGCCCTCAGCCCTTTCTAATGCCGCCATCATGGAACATGACAAAAGGCTGTGGCCAACCTCTTGGGATTCACAATCCATTGAAGCAACTTTCACAAGAAAAGTGGAGAGGATGAGAAAAGCTCGAGGGGATGAAATCATGGGTGGACAATCTGTGGAGAACACCTCTGCCACTTTAGAGGAAACATGATATGATGCGAGGGTCTTGCTGAGGTGTTGCCATGACATGATCAAGAGGAGACTTTTGCCACCATACAAGAGCAAGCCTCCACTTTGGCAAATTCTCATTCATTCCTAGCATAGATCCATTATGAATAAATACATACAACCCAGAATACTCACGGAAAAGCTGTGTAAACTGAAACTGCATCTCAGAGATAATTTACAGCATCATATCTACGTAGCCTCTTAAAATATTTAATAATAATAATAATACTACTAATAATAACAATAATAATAATAATAATAATAATAATAATATTATTATTATTATTATTATTATTATTATTATTAAATATGACTAATAATAATAATAATAATAATATATTTAATAATAATAATAATAATAATAATAATAATAATATTATTATTATTATTATTATTATTATTGTTATTATTAGTAGTATTATTATTATTATTAAATATTTTAAGAGGCTACGTAGATATGATGCTGTAAATTATCTCTGAGATGCAGTTTCAGTTTAAACAGCTTTTACGTGAGTATTCTGTGTTGTATGTATTTACATGTATTCATAATGGATCTATGCTAGGGATGAATGAGAATTTGCCAAAGTGGAGGCTTGCTCTTGTATGAAGGCAAAAGTCTCCTCTTGATCATGTCATGGCAACACCTCAGCAAGACCCTCGCATCGTATCATGTTTCCTCTAAAGTGACAGAGGTGTTCTCCACAGATTGTCCACCCATGATTTCATCCCCTCAAGCTTTTATAATAATAATAATAATGAATAGCATTTGTATAGCGCACTTCTGTACAACTCAATGCTCATCCTCTCCACTTTTCTTGTGAAAGTTGCTTCAATGGATTGGGAATCCCAAGAGGTTGACCACAGCCTTTTGTCATGTTCCACGATGGCGGCATTAGAAAGAGCCGAAGGCTTGAGCACTGGTCTCTAGTCTTTGCATTGACTAGCAGTCCCAGTGCAACGGATGCTACTTTTGTACCTGCTGTTTTACTTTCTAGTTCCTGGAAATAGAGATTTAGTGCATATGGTGTAGATGGAGGATGCATTCAGACTTAATGCCTGAATAAAACAATTCAGCAAACGTTCCATTTGGAAGTTTTTGTATCATTGTACTTTGTAATAATAATGTAAGCAAATCTCAAGCTTCTAAAGAAATGGGTCATGAATTAACTCTTTATGCTATGAATGAAGACCATCCACGAAATCTTAGAGAGAATCATCATTTAAAAATTGAGCCAAACTATCTTTGCCTATGTAGTGTAAGGGTTATTTACTGCCCTGTTACTTTTTGCTACCAATAATTCTGCAGCTTTTTGTAAGCTTGTCAATTCTTTGAAACACATGTTGTTTAGAGCTAGTGTACATTTTAATGTCATAGGATTTTTACTTGGCTTCTAATTTGGACAGCTGACGCAATCTATCTCGGATGTTCACAGGTCAAAAGTTGAGATTGAAGACGGCAAAGAGGATCAGTGCCTTGTCCAGTAATTTGGAATGCGGTGATTCAAGCAAGGCACAAAACATTCACTCCTGTTCATACCCATTCTGAACTGGTAAAACCTGACAATGCATCATCGTGGTTGCTATAATCATTGATTAAATCATTGTTCAAATACATGCTGGTTGTTGTATTCATTTGGTCTGGAATTGAGAATGTGGAGTGCGATGAACATTTGTTCACGATTGTTGTCCCCATCCAGTCCGTTGTTGTTCTGTGAGTGAGATGTGTGAATTTGTATGTTCCCACTTGTCTCATTTGTGTGTGTGTGTGTGTGTGTGTGTGTGTGTGTGTGTGTGTGTGTGAGTGTGTGTGTATGTGTGAGAGATATATAGATAGATAGATAGAGAGAGAGAGAGAGAGAGAGAGAGAGAGAGAGAGAGAATGTGTGTGTGTATGTGTGTGTGTCGCCATGTCTGTGTCTCCATGTATTTGTGTGCGTGTGTGAGAGAGAGAATGTGTGTGTGTGTGTGTGTGTGTGTGTGTGTGTGTGTGTGTGTGTGTGTGTGTGTGTCTCCATGTGTGTGTGTTTATATTTGCATCAAGTGTATACACTGAAACCCATACCCATTCCTTGATTTTTATTTCTTTGTTTTGCGTTGGTTTTCCTGTCCCACCCTACCTCTGCTTCCATCCTCCACCACTCTTTCTCCTTATAAAGAAGGAGATGA
Source organism: Theodoxus fluviatilis (assembly GCA_034096865.1). Taxonomy (NCBI): domain Eukaryota; kingdom Metazoa; phylum Mollusca; class Gastropoda; order Cycloneritida; family Neritidae; genus Theodoxus; species Theodoxus fluviatilis. The sequence continues at coordinate 25,230 of JAWQFJ010017826.1, forward strand.
CCACAGTGAAGTTTCTGTTGCACTGGCTGTCTGAGAACAGAGTCTGCCATGTAAAATGAGCTTGCAGAATGCAGTGCACTGGTGCTCGGTTACATTTGTAGTTGAAAAAACTGGTGCTGTTGATGAGTAAAACTGTCTACAACTGGCCTTCACTAATGTGGATTCAAAGATAGATTTACTTGTTTTCTCTAAATGTGCATTTATCC
>JAWQFJ010017827.1:0-25506 GCA_034096865.1 Theodoxus fluviatilis
TGAAGGCGATGAGGCCGGAGTAAGATCTATGGTTACTCGAATGTGATAGGCGCATCACAGGACCATACGAACCCGCCTAGCGACCCAGACCGCAAGGTGCTGTATCGCACGGACGTGAAGACCTCCCAGACCACCGCTCGTGGACCCGATGAAGTCCGCGCTTGACTGCATGCAACGCTAGCACCACACGCCTTAGCGAATGATCCGCACTGATACACCTTCCGTGGTTATGTAGGCTGAGAATACACGTCTGGTGACGATGATGCGATGATGATTGCTGAAAGTTAGAACTGCGCTAGTGACCGATGAAGTCCCGTATGCACTGGCAACGAACTTAGGTGGACACTCTAGTGCCTGACTGGAGAGGCCCTATGTGGGGCGGGAGGTATTTATTGTTTTTTTTATTAATTTTTTTTGTCTCTTGTACTGTATGTATAAGAGCTGATGTAAGGAGAATGTTAATGACGCTTATGTGTCGATTTGATTTTGTGCGATGAGGAAATTTGTTTATTGATACTTTTATTGTGTGGTAGTGTGTGGTATATATTTGCAGGGATGCGGAAGAATACAGACTAGAACGTCCTATTTGACGACTTTGAATCGGCGATGTCTGCGAGGCGCACTAGAGACCAAAACAGGCCCGGTTGCCGGATGGCCCCGGTCTATGGTAAGAGGCGAAGTCCGAACGCCTAGTGACGAATGACGAGTGGGCCGATTGAGGCAGAGAGACGTTAACACGTATGACGATTATAGGTCGGATGTGGATGTAGAAGTAGAGAACGCTAGCGCTGACGACTTGAAGGTCTTCGCCGTATGAGTGATGGAGACTGAAGGAACCGCTACAGGTGTCTCGACGATGACCGTCTGATTATGTGTTAGTAACAGTTAGTGAACGCCTTCTCAGTGACCGATGGATAGCGAAGATAGAGACTTTAATAAACACTCAGGTGCCGCATCGATCCGAAGGGCGACTACGAGAAGTATACTACGTGTCCTCTAGTGATGTGACAGGAACTTGAAGAAGCGCCCGCATTAGACTTAGGAGACGTCAGAAACACTCAGTAGACGAGGCTTGGTAACGCTCTGAACTTCTGCATGGACGTTAGGCAAAATGTCTCATCTGCTATCATCTTTGAAGCGGTCTCGATAAATAGCGACTCGAAAGATGCAAAGTTCGACTGAGGTGTGCACGAAGTAAGACAAAACGCCGGACGGTAGTACTGCCCAGTATGTATACGGGGGCCGATGAGTGGGAAGGAGCAACGTAGAACACTACAAGTGACGTATGGATAGCGTGAAACGGGAAGGGGGTGTGAGGAGAACAATTAGCACACGGACCTCAAGTGACGCTGAAGGCGAATGAGGAAGAATAATAACAGCTCTGGGAGGTGACGATGGACTGAAGGCGATGAGGAGGAGAAGTCGCAACTGCTATCGGGACGTATAGACATTGGGATAAGGAGTGCAGGATGAAGAGGAAGTAACAGGCAACGCTATTGACGGCACTGAAGGCGATGAGGAGAAGTAGATACGCTAGTCGACGTGATCGAGCAGGCGCTGCGGATGAATAGGAACTCTGTGACGTGAAGGCGATGAGGGAGGAGGAGTAGAAAGCTCGATGACGATTGAAGCAATGATGAGAAGAAGATAAGTGTAAGGAGACAACGCTAATGGACTAATAAGAAGTAATGGACAGAATTATTATTTGTGTATGAGAATTGGAGAACGCTAGGGATCGATGAAGGGGGCGATGATGAGGAGTAAAACGCTGGTTTACTGATTAAAGTGCTCGATTAGGATAAGTAGATAACGCTATTTGATGCGTATGTAAGTCGATTGATGTATTAGGAATTATATTGTACCGTATGTTGCTGACGATAGAATGCGTATGATGAGGAGTGATAGAACGCTCGTGACTATGAAGGCTATGAGGATAATAGATGCGCTGTTTAATGTACACCCTATGAATGCTATGTATGATGGAGAAGTAGAACTGCTAGTGGACGAAATTGAAGTCGATGATTATGAGTATACGCGCTGTTACCGATTATAGGCGATGAGCGCAGGGAGTAAGTTAACGCTCCTTGACGATTAAGTGCGAATGATGAAGAGTTGAGTGAGTAGAACGCGCGTGAGCGGGACATTGAAGTGCGATTGAGTAAGAAGATAGAACGCTAGGTTTTGGTGCACGTGGAAAGGCGATGAGGAGAGAAATAGAACGCTAGTGACGATGAAGGCAATGAGGAGAAGTAGAACGCTAGTGACGATGAAGGCAATGAGGAGAGAAGTAAACGCTCGGGACGATGGAAGGCGAATGATGAGGGCAGTAGAACGCTAGTGACGATGAATGGCGATAAGAGAGGAGGAGTAGAACGCTAGTGCGAATGAAGGCGATGAGGAGGGAGACGCTGAAGGGGGAGCAACGCGTAGTGAACGGGGAATAGACAAAAGCGATGAGTGAAACAGAGGGAGAACTGGAGAACGCTGGGGAGAGATGAGGATGAAGTCAGCGATAGCGAGTGAAAAAGTCTAAGAACGCTAAGCTCATGACCTCGTATGTTGCCCTGCCAGCCAACCGGCGGTTGAGGAGAAAGTTGGAACACGGGGTTCATAGTGAACTTGGGCAATGACGAGGCCGATGAGCGTATGAAGTAGCAACACATTATAGTGTAAGCCGATGAATGCTGCTACCTTATGCGTACACAGAGAAGTAGCAACGCATCGTGCCGATGACGGGCGATGATGCGGAGTCGAACTCTGGTTGAACGCTGAAGGCGAATGACGGCAGCCGTCGCACGCAATGACGATGAACAGGGTCACGAATAGCGAGGACAGGCTGCCGCATCAGCCGACCGCTCCGGGTGGACCGATGACAGGTGCGTATGAAGGAAGGACAGTTAGAGAACGCTTGTGCCCTGTGTATGAAGGGACGTAGATTAATGCAGGACGTAGTAACGCTAGTAGTGACGAATGAATGGGTAGAATAGACAATTAAAAGAAATGCACAAAGGAAAGAACACCATAAGGAACGCTATAAGGATGGACGAGAGAAAAGGCGATGTGAGGAGAGGAGTACGAACTATGAGGGACGAAAATGAGCCAAGGCCGATGTTAGGAGGTCAAGCCTAACGGTATATCGGCATCAGAGCTTTCCAAATGGCATAGTAAGGCGTGATCGAGGATGAAGGTAGCTATCGTCTATTGTGACGATGAAGGCGTATGAGTGAGAAGTGGAACGCTAGTGAACGATGAAGGCGATGAGGAGAAGTAGAACGCTAGTGACGATGAAGGTGATGATGAGGAGAAATAGAAAGAACGGTATGAGATGAAGGCTAGGAGATGATGAGGAAGGAGTAGACCGCTGGTGACGATGAAGGCGATGATGAAGGAGAACGGATTAGAACATCTAGTGACGATGACGTGCGAATGAGGAGGAGATGAGTAAAACAGCTAGTGAGCGGATGAGAGGCGATGAGGTGAGAAGGTAGATGAACGCTGGTGCGATGAAGGCAATGGATAAGAGAAATAGAAACGCTGTGGTGATTGATGGGAAGGCGCTGATAAGGAGAAGTAGATACTAGCGTAAGGTACAACCGTATCAAGTCATGAGTGAATTGGTGAATAGACTATCTCCCTTGGTAGACGTGGATTGAAAGGCGATTGAGGAGGAGAGTAGAACCGCTAGTGTGAAGATCGTGAAGGCAATGGCGAGACAAGTGAGAACGCTCGGTGACCGCTGGAAAGGCAATAGAGAGGAGGAAGGAGAATATAGACCCACGCATGCGATGACCATGATTTGACAAGGCCGAAATAGAGGAATATACACAGTATATAAACTTTGCACTACGATGACTATGAACGGGTCGATGACAGGAACTAGATCAGAAGTGGGGACCGCCATCGTGACGATGAAAAGCGATGAGTAGGAGAATAGAACGCTAGTGACAGGAGACGGCCGAGGCGAGAGAAGTACAAACGCTAGAGACTATGAAGGGCGATGAGGAGAACAGTAGACAGCGACTAGTGACGATCAGGCGATGACAGCAGGAGTAGATAACGTCTAGTGAATATTGGGTAAGGCGATATGGAAGGGGGATGGGGGGGGGCATGTGACGACTCGCGCTGGTGGTGTAACCCGGCTCTGGGCCGCCAAAGGCTTTTTTGGGTTTTGGTTTTCATTTATTATTTAGTATTGTGGCAAGTTGTGTTACATGGGGCAACAACTGTTTGTAGGTATGGAGATTGGACTAAATGAGTGAGGAGATTTTTCAGGTTTTCTATCGTCTATTAATTATGGTGGACCGAAGGTGGTTTGGGTGAGGGGAGTGCCGTGTCGTATCGTCACGTATACGGTTGCTACTGACCTGCGCATGGGGGGGGGTGCGCGCCGTTCATTGGCGTGCAGCGTGGGGGAGGGCTTTGCTCAAGGCTTGCTGGCCTGCATGCGGGGCGCGTTCGGGGATCGGGGGTCACTGGGGGGGAGCGTTGTTTTCCTTGTATGAGCGCTTGCATTATACTTTGTAATACTTCGGTGCTCCGGGTCGTCCCAGCAACAAAACATCCTCCAGCACTAGTGCATGGACCACCTGTCAAGGAGTCGTCAACTAGGAGCAGGGGAGAGCGTGTCGTAGTTGTCTCGGGGCTGCTCAGATCGCTTGGTCGCCATCTGGGTGCAAGGACGGCAGGGGGGGGGGGGTTGCGGGCACAAATCGTTCTATACAAACCGGGGAGTCGCGCTACGTGTTTAAAAAAAATCAAAAATCAAACTATATCTAAAAAACCCTAACTCATGAACTAATTCTTAAACACTCTCCGCCTCTTCTCCAAGTACGTCACTCCCAATCATACACCAAGTATCAATCACATAAAATAAAAAAAAAAGACAGTCAAATCTAACAAAACAGCGGACCAGAAACTAGTTACTCAGAAAACTGCCACATGATGCAATAACCTGATCATGATGCTCCGCAACCCAACGTCAAGGTCGCCATCAGTCACCAAAAAATGGGGCAGGGGCAGGAAGTGGCGTGAATTTGTGACATATCGAGTTAAACACTTAGAGAAAAACAACTAAAAAACAAAAAAAAAAAAATGAAGAAATAAAAAGCCTAATACACCAAAAAAAGAATGGAAAACGTCACGTGAGCCGTATAACTGGGCAGGGAGCTACTCTCAACTCATATTAAGAGTAGGGCCAGTTAGCTGCATCCTCTCGTCACTTCACCGAATGCGTGTCTATGCTCTTCTCTCTCTTCCTATAGAAACAAGAAAACATCTTCACCTACCCGGTCACCCAGCGATGTGAAAAGTCTGTGTTTTTCGTCTTTGGGGGGGTAGGGTTTTGGTAAGAATGTATTGACTGAATGGATGTGTTTTGCTAGTGGTGCCTTTAGCCGCTCCCTCCCAAGTCACCCCCCCCGCCTTACCACGTGCTATGGCCACCATGTCACTAAGCGTTCACAGTTCTGGCCAAAATTAAGAACTCTTGGTGTACTCCAGCAGCTCACTTCTACTCATAAGTCTCCATCTTAGGACGAATAGGCCGATTAACACATAATCGTTCACAGCAGACTTCGTTCTTACTTTCTCCTCATATTTTGCCTTCTATCTGGCCACCAGCGTTCTAGCTTCTCCTCATCGATCGCCTAATAGAAATAATACATAATAATAATCGTCACAAAATATAAAGAAAAAAATGCGTTTCTACTCCTCTCCTCTCTCATACGCCTTCATAAAAAATCCGTATCTAACTTGTTTAGCGTTCTACACACTTTTATTTCCTCTTCTTCATTTCAATCTCAGCCTTCATCGTCAACAATTCGGAAAAAATATGACGTTCTAGCAGGAATAAGATCTCCTCGCTCCTACATCTAGCGCCTTTTTTTCATTTTTAACAAGTGAAGTTCCTTCCCCACTGGGATGAACGTTGCTGTCAGTGGTCTTCGCTGCATCATGCCACCGGTTCATAAAACGATCACCCTAAAGCGGTTTCTAAAAAACTCCTCCTCATACCAGCCTTTCCGTATTGTACTACTGGGCGTTGCGACTTTGGGGGTATAAGCATCGTTGGCTCGGTCCTAATCGCTCCTCTCACGATAGCCTGTACAAATCTGCAGCGTGTCGTTCGGCTGGAACCTCGCACTAGAAAGCGTTCGCACTGTCTCCTCCGCAATGTTTAGTGAACCGCCCTTCTATAGCGTCACATAGTTAAGGAAAGCCGCGTTCTACTTAAATTCCCTCCCTTCCCTGTCGGAGGTTCTGGGTCCCTCTATTATCTTTAAAAAACTGCAGACCCACCTTATGGCCATCAGTGGTCAAAACCTAACAAGAAACTAGAACTAGTTTCTGTAACTCTAACACCGTAACCTCGGAATAGAGCTCTAGGTGTGACTGCAACTTGCGGGAAGCCATTCATACGAGTGTCACTGAAAACGTTCATATTTCCAATGGCCATCAGCATCAAATAACCATAGTCCATCACCATAACATCCGTCCAACTAGGAAATAAAGACAGTTCTAACTCCTACTATACCATAAACATTAGGGTCAAAGGAGAGACCAATTATCCATACGTCATAACAGAAGCTATCTCTACTTTCGTTCTACTCATACGACTCGGCCTTCGCCCTTCAAGTACCGTCACTATAGCGTATTCGCTAATGGTCTGTCGTTCTCTCCCGAGTTTGTGTGTGCAAAAAGGAAAACAAACAAATTGTTTCATAAAATCATTCCAAATTTCCCCAATTACGGAAGCCTTCAAATCGTCATTACGCGTTCTAAATCTTCACTCCTCAGATAATGCACCATTCATAACACTGCTCACTCATGCCAAAACCTCAAACCACTTTGCGGCCCATGCCATTAGTCTTTTTTTTTTTTTTTCCATTATAATAATTTGGCAGACAAAACTGATGAACGAGTTTCAATTGAAGCCACAATAAATGAAGAGAGTATCTAGACATCAACTGCAAATAAAGAAAAACATCAAAAAAAAAAAAGCCAAATTCATCGAGGAATGCACCTAAAAAAAAAGCCGGTTCTCCTAACTAGCCAAACGAACTTTTACCTTCAATCAGTATCCTTACCAGGAAAGTCTAGAAATCGCAATCCCGCCAAAGCCACTCGATCGAAGCCTTCCACTCGCTCAGCCCTCCACCTTGCTAGCGCGCAGCGTATCTCCCAACCGCCTGTCCTGCCACAGACCCCCTCATCGGGCCTTCCCACGACCCCATCGCTCCACCCACTGCGACGCCGTTCCAAATATCCCTTGCTCGCTCGTCTCCCCCGGCGCCGGCAGCTGTTCATCGTTCCACGTAAACGAATCGCGTTGCTCCAAAAGTTGCCGTGCTCATTGATCGTCTAACTCAAGATGCACAAAAAAAAAACTATAAATTCACTGGGGGGCGGGAGGGGGGGGCCCTTTAAAAACAAAAAACATAGTTTTTTCCTCTTTTATCTTTTCTCTCTTCTCTCCCACCCCCTCCCGTTCTTCTCTCTCTATAATATTTTCCCCTCCTATCTTTTTCCTTTTTTTTCTAAAAAGGAAAAACTGTCTCAATCTGACTTCTGGTATGGGATGAAAGGATTGAAGCGCTTTCATCGTCACAAATCAAAAGGTAGCGTTCAAATAACGTTATCTACCTCACTCATGAAAACGCACTTCAATCGTCACTAAGACGTTCATAAAAAAGAACAAAACTAAAAAGATCAAGCTGTAGCCATGCCGACTCCTTCTACTCAATGAGAACGCCATTCATCAAAGTCCCACACTAGCAAGTTTCTAAAGAACGATATATCTCATCTCAAAATCTTAAGTCATTCGTAAAGTGCCAAAGTTAACGAAAATCGTCACAGCGTGCTACTTCTACCTCCTCATTGCATGCAAATGCCTCTTTTCTCCTTACACGAGCGTACCAAAACATAAAACTTCAATCAAATTCATTCGAAAACCGTAAAAAAATGTAAAATCGAAAGGAACGCCTTCATGACTTCCCTTGAGCTTCTACTTCTTCCTTCACTCATGCGGAAATAGCGCCTTCGGATCGTCCCTAGCGTTTTAGCTTCTCCGTCATCGCCTTCATCTCGTCCACCGAGCGTTCTAGCTCCTCCCTTTCCTCCAAAAATCGCCTTCATACGTCACGTAGCGTTCTACTGTCTCCTCCTCATCGCCTTCAAAAAATCGGTTCACCCGAGCGCTTCTACTCCTCTGCCCTCGAATCGCCTTTCATCGTCCCTGCGTGTTCTAACGTCTCCTCCGGCTCTAATTTGTGCGTCGCCTTTCATAACGTCCCTAAGCGTTCTACTCCTCTCATCGCCTTCATCGTCACTAGCGTTCTACTTCCTCCTCATCGCCTTCATCGTCACTAGCGTTCTACTTCCTCCATCATCGCCTCATCGTCACTAGCGTTCTACTCCTCCTCATCGCTTTCATCGTCACTAGCGTTCTACTTCTCCTCATCGCCTTCATCGTCACTAGCGTTCTACTTCTCCTCATCGCCTTCATCGTCACTAGCGTTCTACTTCCTCCTCATCGCCTTCATCGTCACTAGCGTTCTACTTCTCCTCCTCATCGCCTTCATCGTCACTAGCGTTCTACTTCTCCTCATCGCCTTCATCGTCACTAGCGTTCTACTTCTCCTCCTCATCGCCTTCATCGTCACTAGCGTTCTACTTCTCCTCATCGCCTTCATCGTCACTAGCGTTCTACGTCTCCTCCTCATCGCCTTCATCGTCACTAGCGTTCTACTTCTCCTCATCGCCTTCATCGTCACTAGCGTTCTACTTCTCCTCATCGCCTTCATCGTCACTAGCGTTCTACTCCTCCTCATCGCCTTCATCGTCACTAGCGTTCTACTCCTCCTCATCGCCTTCATCGTCACTAGCGTTCTACTTCTCCTCATCGCCTTCATCGTCACTAGCGTTCTACTCCTCCTCCTCATCGCCTTCATCGTCACTAGCGTTCTACTTCTCCTCATCGCCTTCATCGTCACTAGCGTTCTACTCCTCCTCCTCCTCATCGCCTTCATCGTCACTAGCGTTCTACTCCTCTCCTCCTCATCGCCTTCATCGTCACTAGCGTTCTACTTCTCCTCCTCATCGCCTTCATCGTCACTAGCGTTCTACTCCTCCTCATCGCCTTCATCGTCACTAGCGTTCTACTCCTCCTCCTCATCGCCTTCATCGTCACTAGCGTTCTACTTCTCCTCCTCATCGCCTTCATCGTCACTAGCGTTCTACTTCTCCTCATCGCCTTCATCGTCACTAGCGTTCTACTTCTCCTCATCGCCTTCATCGTCACTAGCGTTCTACTTCTCCTCCTCATCGCCTTCATCGTCACTAGCGTTCTACTTCTCCTCATCGCCTTCATCGTCACTAGCGTTCTACTCCTCCTCCTCATCGCCTTCATCGTCACTAGCGTTCTACTTCTCCTCATCGCCTTCATCGTCACTAGCGTTCTACTTCTCCTCCTCATCGCCTTCATCGTCACTAGCGTTCTACTTCTCCTCATCGCCTTCATCGTCACTAGCGTTCTACGTCTCCTCCTCATCGCCTTCATCGTCACTAGCGTTCTACTTCTCCTCATCGCCTTCATCGTCACTAGCGTTCTACTCCTCCTCCTCATCGCCTTCATCGTCACTAGCGTTCTACTTCTCCTCATCGCCTTCATCGTCACTAGCGTTCTACTCCTCCTCATCGCCTTCATCGTCACTAGCGTTCTACTTCTCCTCATCGCCTTCATCGTCACTAGCGTTCTACTTCCTCCTCATCGCCTTCATCGTCACTAGCGTTCTACTTCTCCTCATCGCCTTCATCGTCACTAGCGTTCTACTCCTCCTCCTCATCGCCTTCATCGTCACTAGCGTTCTACTTCTCCTCATCGCCTTCATCGTCACTAGCGTTCTACTTCTCCTCATCGCCTTCATCGTCACTAGCGTTCTACTTCTCCTCCTCATCGCCTTCATCGTCACTAGCGTTCTACTTCTCCTCATCGCCTTCATCGTCACTAGCGTTCTACTCCTCCTCATCGCCTTCATCGTCACTAGCGTTCTACTTCTCCTCCTCATCGCCTTCATCGTCACTAGCGTTCTACTCCTCCTCATCGCCTTCATCGTCACTAGCGTTCTACTTCTCCTCATCGCCTTCATCGTCACTAGCGTTCTACTTCTCCTCATCGCCTTCATCGTCACTAGCGTTCTACTTCCTCCTCATCGCCTTCATCGTCACTAGCGTTCTACTTCTCCTCATCGCCTTCATCGTCACTAGCGTTCTACTTCTCCTCCTCATCGCCTTCATCGTCACTAGCGTTCTACTTCTCCTCCTCATCGCCTTCATCGTCACTAGCGTTCTACTTCTCCTCATCGCCTTCATCGTCACTAGCGTTCTACTTCCTCCTCATCGCCTTCATCGTCACTAGCGTTCTACTCCTCCTCATCGCCTTCATCGTCACTAGCGTTCTACTCCTCCTCATCGCCTTCATCGTCACTAGCGTTCTACTTCTCCTCATCGCCTTCCTCGTCACTAGCGTTCTACTCCTCATCGCCTTCATCGTCACTAGCGTTCTACTTCTCCTCCTCATCGCCTTCATCGTCACTAGCGTTCTACTTCTCCTCATCGCCTTCATCGTCACTAGCGTTCTACTTCTCCTCATCGCTTTCATCGTCACTAGCGTTCTACTTCTTCTCCACATCGCCTTTGTCGTCACTAGCGTCCTTCTACTCCTCATCGTTTTCGTCGTCTCTAGCGTCCTACTCCTCATCGTTTTCGTCGTCACTAGCGTCCTACTCCTCATCGTTTTCGTCGTCACTAGCGTCCTACTCCTCATCGTTTTCGCCGTCACTAGCATACCACTGGTCCTCATCGCCTTCGTCGTCACTAGCGTCGTACTACTCCTCGTCGTTTTCGTCGTCACTAGCGTCCTATTACGCGTCATCGCTTTCATCGTCGCTAGCGTTCTACAACTCATCAACGCCTTCATCGTCACTAGCATCCTACTACTTCTCAACTCCTTCATCGTCACTAGCGTTCATCGTCACTAGCATTCTACTAGTCATAAACTGAGTAATGTGTGGTAGAACATTTTTGGGGGGGTCATTTTCTACACTTTAGCTTTGTTCTTTTATGCCCCATCCCATTTTCCTCTTTCGAAAGAGAGACCTTCATCCTTCGTCCTTCGCGCACGAAGAGGACCAAGATGAGACATGAAGCTAAGTCCGGAAATGGATGGTAGGTGCATGTCCCAAAGCACAGCAACGGTCAAGAGGGGACAGAGGGACACTAGAGGACCAAGAGGAGCATAACCCTGCTCTTGTCCCGAGCACTTTTCTGTGGGGACTCACTGACGCCCATCAGCTGGGACACCACGGCTCCAGAGCGGACGCGACCTCGCCTAGTGGAGCAGCGTGAGGCTAGCTAGGCACCAGACTACCAGGACCACTGAAGATCCTCTCACAGAGGCGTGGAGAGCCGGTGTCCTTGAATCTTTTCCTTTTGCCCGCCCAAAGGCGTGTGCCTGCCTTGCGTCAGTGTCACCTGGAAAGCTAGGCTGGCCGATGGTGAAGACACGACCCAGATAAAAAATTCTATAGAAATTTCTATAGAATTCTATAGACATCTATAGAATTATATATCATCTATAGAATTATATAGACATTTCTATAGAATTCTATAGAATTCGTATAGAATTCTATAGAATTTCTATAGAATTATATAACCAAAAGTCTATAGAAGTTTCTATATAATTTTTTTATCTGGGGACGCATGGCCACTAACATGGCTTTGTTGCCAGCTTGAGGCATGGCAGACACTTCCACTGATCCCCGCCTCCTGGCGTGAGCTCGCTTTTGTGACTTGAAGAGTGAACCGGTCTCTCAAATCTTCCAGTGCGGCACGTGGTGACTTTTCAATAAACACAGACACGTAAACATTCTCTTACATATCCGAACAGCCGGTGTTCCCTGTCACTCACCACACATACACACACACGTACGTGCACGCACACAAACACACGTACGTGCGCACACACACATATACACGTACGCATACACGTAAACACATTCACGCACACACACACGTACACACACGCATATACACACACATACACACATATATATGCACATACACTCACGCACACACACATTCACACACACACACACACACACACACACAAACACACACACACAAATAGAAACACACACACGCATACACACGCACACACACGCACACACACGCACACACACACACACACACACACATACGCACACACACTCTCACACACACACACACACACACACACACACACACACACACACACGCACGCACACACACAATACCAGGCAACATTAACTCCTATACTGCAGGAACTCCACGACAAAACCGGAAAAAGGAAAAAGATATCACGTATCTCGACGGCGCTCGATCTCCGTCACGCCCACTGACTGGACAAACGCGGGAATCAGCCCGTGGTTTTTGGCGCCAAAAAGTTCCCGCCTTACTGCAGGATGCCCGGAGCTGTAGAATTACCGTGATATTTTTACCTCCAACCCATGATAGCGGCACCACTCGATCGAACTCGTCCGGCAGCTCGACAGCGCTGTTTATTTTTAGAACCTGGAAGGCCTCAAATGTCTCGGGGCTCTTCCGGGAGCGGGCTGGTTTCCCACCACGACAACAGGCAGAATGAAGCGCCTCATGAATAAGGCTGAAACGGTCGAAGGAGGTGGTCATTCTGACCTTTGACCGCACCCGCCACTCCGCCTGACTGACTTCGCACGCCCGGGGAGTTATGCTAAGATCCGGCCGCGTTAATGTATCTGCGTTTTGTGACAAACGTCTTGCTCGGCGGTAGGCCTACTGTATACTCCATGCACCTTAACGGTCCGCGTGATTCGGGTGTAATCTTAAGCTAAACGACGTTTATTGGCAGTATTAGCGTGCTTCATTCTGCCTATTTTCACCCTCGGACTCCGTCCACCTCGTAAATGGCAAGGCTAAAATCCGAGTCGGGCACTTCGACAAAATGGAAAAGAGAGAAGGGGGAATAAAAGTGTGCAAGGAATAGGTTCTGTTTTGGATCTTCGGCAGACAAGCGTGTTTTAATATTACGTGTGTCCTCCTTCCCACTGTGGGCAGACAGACAGGCGTGTTTTAATATTACGTGTGTCGTCCTTCCCACTGTGGGCAGACAGACAGGCGTGTTTCAATATTACGTGTGTCCTCCTTCCCACTATGGACAGACAGACAGGCGTGTTTTAATATTACGTGTGTCGTCTTTTCCACTGTGGGCAGACAGACAGGCGTGAGACGCCACAGAGGGGGAAATGGTGAGATCAGAGTGCCCGACGCTGGAGAGGACTTTACAAGAGTGTGACATGTTGGGGAAGAAACTTCACAGTAGGGGTGGGGTAGGGGTGGGTGGGTGGGTGTGAGGATATGGGTGGGGTGGGGATGGGGGGGGTGTGGGGGGATGGGAATGTGTGGGGATGGGGGTTTGAGTGACAAGTCTTATCACATCCAATCACGTGAATCTATCGAGTAATTGAGAATATCTCAGTTAGTTCTTGCCCAGCTGGGGGAGCTGTCCAGAACCGGGTCTGTTGGCGTGGAGTGGGTGCGGCCCTTTGCGCAGCAGGAAGCCCACAGGAGTAAGTAAGTCAATAGGCTTTTTTCCACACTGGCCCAACCACTGGTTGCATGCTTCGCATTGAACCGGGATGGTGATGGGATGATGATGAAAAGAAGCCCGATGATCAGGAGGAAAACCAATGCAGTTTCAGCCCCCGTCAAAGGGTGAAAAATCGCAATGCAAAAGCAAGCACCGTTACCTTTTCCAAGACACAAACAAACAAACAAACAAACAAACAAGCAAACATACAAACAAAATCTACACTTACCGGCATTCATATAGGCCAATGCCTAGTTAACACACAAGCACGTATGTACACCAATGCCTACTCAACACGCACGCAAGCATGCACACGAAACATGTTCCCATTTCTTCTAGAGAATCCAACATTAACGCAGCCCCATTTGAAACAATATTTTACCAAGTACAACATCGTCCCACACAACTCCGAACAAACAATTCCACATGTGCCCCCCACCCACCCCCCCCCCCACATTTCAATTCACATAGACTCACCTGCGCAGAGTGGAATGGCCAGGGCCATACCAAGGCCGGGAAAGAGGGGGTAGGTCAGGTTGCCAATGTAGTGGACCAACAGAAGGTAGACTGAGGGGAGAGGAACATTACATTGGGAGGTAGGATGAATACATGGACGAATGAATGGACGAATGAATGGACGAATGAATGGACGAATGAATGGACGAATGGATGGATAGGTGAATGGAAAGATGCATTCATGCATGCATGCATGGATGAATAGTTGGATGGATGGATGGATGGATGGATGGATGCATGAATGGATGGATGGAAGGATGGATGATGAATGAATGGATGGATAGATGGATGGATGAATGGAGTTGTACGGCCTATCAGTCTTCTCTATGCTACACGCTATTGACCACGAATTTCACTAGAATAGAAATGTTAGAGTAAGCACTAATCAAGTCATGATTTACTAATCCATTCTCCTCTTACAAATCGCGTAGGGAGATGCGGTGAGCCTTTGCTTACTCCCTACCTACAGCGGAGTGCTCGGACAAAAGGTAATTACGTCACTGAATGAATCGATAACTCTCCAGCCAAAACAGAACATGAAAGAAGTATCAATGAAATAGTCACATTATTGTCATCGTCGCCATCATCATCATCATCATCATCATCATCATCATCATCATCATCATCATCATCATCATCATCATCATCATCATCATCATCATCATCATCATTATCATCATCATCTTCATCATCATCGTCGTCGTCGTCGTCGTCATCATCATCACCACCACTACGACCACCACAACTACCACTACAACCACCACAAACACAACCACCACTACAACCACAACCACCACCAGCACAAGCACCACAACCACCACCGCCACCTCCACAACCACCACCGCCACCTCCACCACCACCACCACCACCACCTCCACCACCACCACCACCACCACCACCACCACCACCATCAATCATCAATCATCAATCATCCGTCGTCCGTCATCCGTCGTCCGTCGTCGTCGTCGTCGTCGTTGTCATCATCGTCGTCGTCATCGTCGTCGTCATTGTCGTCGTCGTCATCATCGTCGTCGTCATCATCGTCGACAGTTCATTGTCGACATCGTCCGGGAGAGGCGTACCGACGTTGAGGGCGGCAGCGGGACAGAGGCTTTGCCATGGAATGAACTGCCAGTCCACCGTCTCCACGTTGGTGAAGTACAGCAGTAGGAACATGGGCCACAGGCACACCGTGTGTACCACACCTGTAACACAGCAAGTATAGTGTGTGATGTGTACTGTGTGACGTGTAGTGTGTAATGTGTATTGTGTAATGTGTAATGTGTAGTGTGTAATGTGTAGTGTGTAATGTGTAATGTGTAATGTGTGTGCAAGTACAGCAGTAGGAACAGGGGCCACAGGCACACCAGTAACACAGCAAGTATAGTGTGTGATGTGTAGTGTGTGATGTGTAGTGTGTGATGTGTAATGTGTAATGTGTAGTGTGTATTATGCAGTGTGTAATGTGTAGTGTGCAATGTGTAGTGTGTAATGTGTAGTGTTTAATGTGTAGTGTGTAATGTGTAGTGTGTAATGTGAGTGTAATGTGTAGTGTGTGTAAGTACAGCAGTAGGAACATGGGCCACAGGCACACCGTGTGTACCATGCATGTAACACAGCAAGTGTAGTGTGTAATGTGTAATGTGTGTGTGTAAGTACAGCAGTATGAACATGGGCCACAGGCACACCGTGTGTAGAACGCCTGCAACACAGCAAGCGTAGAGAGTAGTGTGTAATGTGTATCGTGTAATGTGTATCGTGTAATGTGTATCGTGTAATGTGTATCGTGTAGTGTGTATCGTGTATTGTGTAGTGTGTAATGTGTAGTGTGTAATGTGTAGTGTGTAATGTGTATCGAGTAATGTGTATCGTGTAATGTGTAGTGTGTAATGTGCAGTGTGTAATGTGTAGTGTGTAATGTGTATCGTGTAATGTGTACCGTAAATGTGTACTGTGTAATGTGTGGTATGTAATGTGCAGTGTGCAATGTATAGTGTGTAATGTGTGTGTAAGTACAGCAGTAGGAACATGGACTATATGCACACTGTGTGTACCACGCCTGTAACACAGCAAGCGTAGAGAGTACTGTGTAATGTGTAGTGTGCTGTGTGCAATGTGTGTGTGAGTACAGCAGTAGACACATGGGCTATATGCACACTGTGTGTACCACGCCTGTAACACAGCAAGCGTAGAGAGTTGTGTGTAATGTGTAATGTGTGATGTGTAGTGTGTAATGTGTGGTATGTAGTGTGCTGTGTGCAATGTGTAGTGTGTAATGTGTGTGTAAGTACAGCAGTCGGAACATGGGCCATAGGCACTCTGTGTATACCACGCCTGAAACACAGCAGCGGTGTGTAGTGTGTAATGTGTCGCGTGTAATGTCTAGTGTGTGATGTGTAGTGTGTGATGTGTAGTGTGTGCTGTGTAGTGTGTGATGTGTGGTGTGTGATGTGTAGTGTGTGATGTGTAGTGTGTGATGTGTAGTGTGTGACGTGTAGTGTGTGACTTGTAGTGTGTAACGTGTAGTGTGTAACGTGTAGTAATATGTGTAGTGTGTAATGTGTAGTGTGCAGTGTGCATTGTTTAATGTGTCGTGTGTAATATGTGTAGTATGTAATGTGTAGTGTGCAGTGTGTAGCGTATAATCTCTAAGTATAGCAGTGGGAACATAGGCCACAGGCACATAGTGTGTACCACGCCTGTAACACAACAAGTGTAATGTGTAGTGTGTAATGCGTAGTTTGTAATGTGTGTAGTGTGTAATGTGTAGTGTGTATTGTGTAATGTGGGGTGTGTGTATAATGGTTGTGAGTGTACAGCAGTAGGAACATGGGCCGTAGGCACACTGTGTGTACCTGTTACACAGCAACCGTGTGTAGTGTGAAACATGTGATATGTGTAGTGTGTAATGTGCATGATGCAATGTGTAGTGTGTAATGTGTAGTGGGTAATCTGTAAACACAGCGATAGGAACATGGACCACAGGCACAATGTGTGTACCACGCCTGTAACACAGTCACCGTGTGATGTGTGTAATGTTTAATTTGTAGTGTGTATGGTGCGTAATGTGTAGTGTGTGTATAGTGTGTGCCGTGTTGTGTGTGTACTGTGTAGTGTGTATGTGTAGTGTGTAATGTGTAGTATGTAGTGTATAATGTGTAGAATGTATGTGTAGTGTGTAATGTGTAGTATGTATGTGTAGTGTGTAATGTGTAGTGTGTAGTATGTAGTGTGCAATGTATAGTGTGATTTCTGTAAGTACAGCAGTGGGAACATGGGCTATAGGCACACTCCGTGTACCACGCCTTTAAAACGTAGTAAGTCTTTGAGAAAGAGAGAGAGAGAAAGAGAGAGAGAGAGAGAGAGAGAGAGAGACAGACAGACAGACAGACAGACAGAGAGAGAGAGAGAGAGAGGGGGGGGGGAGGGAGAGAGAAAGAGAGGGGTGGGGGTGGTACGTGTGAGTGCGAATAAAAGACGGAGAAAATGAGGGGGAAAGCAAGGAAAGTAGGCATAAATAATCACATTATGAACGAAAGAATGAGTGTACGAGTTGAAAGGTGGGGGGGGGGGGGGGAACCAAGGGAGGGGAGGAGGGGGACAGTAGGGGGAGGGGGGAAGGGGGAAGGGGAAAGAGGGGATGTACTTTTGTCTATGTGTGTGTGCGTGCATGCGAGTAAATGTATCGGACGTAAGACAGACGTGGAGTTATAACCAAAGGTATGTTGTAAGATAAGTACTGGAACTAACTAATGAGAGTTGCGTTAATGAGATCTTTGCCTTCACCAAATTACCCATGAGGCGTTTGAGCCAAACGAAAAAGGGAAGACTGATTTCCTGACTTGCTGATTGAATCAACAGGGAATTCAGTGAGAGTCCAGTTCAATGACCTCTACAGACTGTTGCTGTCCACAAATTAAAAAAATCCCCTTGGAACCAACACAGACCAATTCCCCACGGAGATCAATAATGTTTTTGGCTGTCGCCTTCTCAATTGACATATTGAGTTGGATTACGTAACTAGCAAAACTGCAGACAACGATTGCATGGTGCTTTTCACGACCAACTAGCGGTAATGAAACATTTTTAAATTTGTTGTTGTTGTTGGGGAGGGTGGGTGGGTGGGTGGGTGGGTGGGTGGGTGGGTGGGTGGGTGGGTGGGTGGGTGGGTGGGTGGTAACAACTTAAATTTGCAAAAAGTTCCTGAGACAACAAAATATGGCAAGGAAGGACAGGCATCTATCTTTTTCATCCAGCTTTTGTGCAGTCCTGCACAGAGGGGAGAATCCTGATTTTAAAGTTTCGCGTATACCCTAATAGGGCCCCCCAAACTCATGTTGACGTCATGGTTTTGATGCGGGCGTCACAGAAATTACCAAACGATGGCCACCCTCTGAGGCCCTTTTTGGGTATACACAACACGGTGAAATTAGGAGATTTCCTCATGCGCTGGAATTCATTGAACAGAGTTTTAAAAAAATAATGCATTTAAGAGATGATAAGAACAAATTTCCTCGCTGAAATGTTGCTCTTACAGTTAGTTTCAAAACGTTATGTTTTGTGAATATATATATTTTAATGCTCTGATCGCCAAATGCATTTTGTGTAGGCAGAGCGAAAACGTCAGGAAGTGTCCTCTCACCTATCAACGTGAGAAAAAGCGAGATCTGCCCAACTGTGGCCTCCCCGACGAACTTTTTGAACAGCACCTGAAAGAGGAAAGGAAACAGCATGAATTTGTGATTCAATTTTCATTTGGAACCCAAGACAACATTTTGCTTAATCAAATAGCCAAGCACAAACACGTACGATGAAGTGTCATGTGAATTTTCCAATTTTCACGGCAAGACAGCAGTGAGACTCATGCCAGGTAAGCTTGTCTCAGCGAAATGCAGCGAAGCTCTCACCATCTGCCAATCACTGGCGCTAAAGCTACTGCAAAACATACCCCTGATTTACATGCTCATGTAGTGGTCGCGTGCTTTCGTGTACATGCATCCCTGCCTGTTTGCCGCTGTGCATGCAAATGAACGTGAGTGCATGCATGTGTATGTGTATATGTATATACGTGTTTGTGCAAGTGTGTTCGCGGGCGAAATGTATTCGTATATGTGCGTGTGTGCGTGTGCCTTTGTGTGTGTGCGCGTGCGCGTGCGCACGTATGTGTGTCCTATTCCGATTGCCTTTCTTTCTTTTCCCCAACACCAATCCCCTTCTCTCTCTCTCTCTCTCTCTCTCTCTCTCTCTCTCTCTACCTCTCTCTCTCTCCCTCTCTCTCTCCCTCCCTCTCTCCCTCCCTCTCTCTCTCCCTCTCTCTCCCTCTCTCTCTCCCTCTCTCTCTCCCTCTCTCTCTCCCTCTCTCTCTCCCTCTCTCTCTCCCTCCCTCTCCCCCTCCCTCTCCCTCTCCCCCTCCCTCTTCCCCTCCCTCTCCCCCTCCCTCTCCCCCTTCCTCCCTGTTGTACATATATTAGCTACTGTGTATTTTTCTTATATATCCATGTTTTCATTTCTTTATGAGCAAGGATAATTTGTAAAATAGGCAGAAATGCTAAAAATTTCATCCTTGGTAAATAAAGAATCAATCAATCGCTCCCTCCCCCTCTCTCCCTCTCTCCCCCCCCCCCTCTCTCTCTCTCTCTAACCAAGGAAGTAATGCAAGCAATGTCCCTCAGAGATAAACACAGGAAAAGCAATGATTTCGTTGCATACAAAAAACAAAGAAATGCAGTTAAAAGCTTAGTGAGGAAAGCAAAGAAAGAATATTTTCAGAAACTTATAACTGATAACACAAACATCACCTCAGTATGGAACGCCATAAATACCTTTGCCAAACGAAACGGAGCCAACGCTCACTCATTATACACATCCGATGATGTTAATGACTGCAACAATCACTTCCTTTCTGTGGCTGAAAACTTATTCCCTCTCGATAGCAACCATAATGTCCAATCTGAAACAGCATATCTCCAAGAACTCTGTCTTCATTGGAATTTGAGATTCCTCTTCTTGTTGTGCATGAAGTTGGCAGATTTATTGAAAAACTCAACTCTAAAACAACAGGACCTGATGGCATCAATAGCTTTCTTCTTAAACTCTCTCTTCCATATGTAATCGATTCGCTCACATACATATACAATTTGTGCATTATCAAGCAAAAATTCCCAGATGAATGGAAAAAAGCTACAGTTATCCCTCTACCAAAATTGAAAACTCCCACAAGTCTAGATGACTTCCAACCCATTTCATTTCTATCTATTTTATCAAAAGCAATTGAAAAGCACGTTCACAAACATATGTTGGCATTTCTTGATCGGCACAGTCTTCTACACTCCCTTCAATCGGGCTTCCGACCAAAACATTCCTGCCATACTGCATTATTCCACCTGATAGACACGTGGCTGCATGCCATTAACACCTCGAAAGTGATAGAATCTGTCTTCCTAGATTTCAGAAAAGCCTTTGACATGGTACATCACGGCATACTATTGGATAAACTGGCTCTTTATTTTCATGGTCACACGACTGTGAAGTTTTTTCAGTCATTCCTGGATAATCGACAACAATGTGTTCAATTCGATGGGCACGTTTCCAAGTATGGTATTCTAAAAGCGGGTGTCCCACAGGGATTGTACTAGGCCCCCTTTTATTCTGCTTATTCATAAATGACCTACCCTTGCATGTCACAAATAGAAAGGTCTCATGTAACATGTTTGCAGATGATACAACGCTGTCTACCGTGGACAGCTCGACCGAAACTGTGGCAGATAAACTCAAAAGAGTATTGATGAAATATGTTGCTGATGTCTTTCAAATCATATGGTTCTCAATCCGTCCAAAACCAAGCATATGGTGATAACCACAAGGCAAAAACATCAACTACATCCTTTGTCACTCCCACTCTCACTTGATGCTGGGCCGATAGAAAAGGTGAAAGAACACAAAGTGCTTGGGGTGATGATTGACGAACAGTTAGACTGGAATTCACACATACATCTGAGTGCAAAAATATTTCAAGCAATCTCTTTCTACTGTCACAGCTGAGGCACTTTGTAGACACGGAAACCTGCAAAATCTTTTTCAGTGCCCAAATCGTATCACACATCAATTACGCATCAACATTGTGGGATAACTGTAGTGAAGCTAATTTGAAGAGAGTTAATTCACTAAAAGTGCGTCTAAGCTTATGGTCCCAAATAAATCTCTTAGCACTGAAAAGCAAATGGAAATGCTTGACATTTTGCCTCTCCATAAGCATCTGCAGCTCAATAAGTGTGTGCTTGTGAAAAAGGTAAAAGATGGCCGAACACCAGAATATCTAACCAAACTATTTGAGCAGTCATCATTCAGAGGACATGACAAATTTCTCCTGCCTCAGCCTCGCATCAATTTGTTCAAATCGAGCCTATCTTACTCTGGGGCTGCTCTGTGGAATACACTGCCTGATGACATAAAATGTATCAAATCTGTGCCTATGTTCAAAGACAAAATTCGCACTATTCTCAGGCATCATCCTATGACATAGTTTTCCACGCTTTCATCTGACGTCTAGACAGTGGAACGGCTAAGTGTGTATCCTACATTGTCCATTCTTCAAATATACTTACTTCAGGCCACCCCTGGCTGAACTATTGGAGGGGTTCCGGCTGATTGGGGGTGTGGGAGTAGGGGAGGAAGTGTACACCAAGAGGCTTTGGCCTACATGTATGTATTTGTTTTTAACATTTGGATGTTTAGAAAATTGATTTTTATGTATATGTCATTGCAGTTACTTCAAGTTCCATATTTAAATTTTGCTTCTCTGGTACACTATCTACCTATTTTAGTATGTTTAAGAAATTGTACATGTATAATTCTTGCGATAATTATTCTGACTCTCTCTCTCTCTCTCTCTCTTTCCCTCTCTCTCTCTCTTTCTCTCTATCTCTATCTCTCTCTCTCTCTCTCTCTCTCTCTCTCTCTCTCTCTCTCTCTCTCTTACCACATTTGAATATTTTGCCTCAAGGGCTGAATGTAAGAAAGGCACTACTGCCTAAATCACTACCCTTGTAAAATAAAGTTCGTTCGTTTGTTCGTTCGTTCGATCTCTCTCTCTCTCTCTCTCTCTCTCTCTCTCTCTCTCTCTCTCTCCCCTCTTTCCCTCTCTTGCTCCCTCCTTCTCTAAAGCAAACAGTTTCTGACCTGCTCAACAAAGTGCCTGCCTTGAGGGGGGGGGTCATTAGCTTTCCTGGGAAATGAACCCATGACCCTTTGGACCTCAGGCGAGAGAGTTGTACCTACTCACCCGTGCCACTTGGCTCTGATTACTTGGCAGCGAGTCAGGGCGACCGTCTGAGGCAAAGGGATAGCTGTGGCGAGAGGGGGGTGGATAGGTGTGGCGAGAGGGGGGTGGATAGGTGTGGCGGGAGGGGGGTAGGTAGGGGAAGGGGAGGGGAATGGAGGCTAAACAGAAAGAATGGGGATGCGAGTGGAGGAGTGGGGTGGAGGGGTGGTGCAGGGACGTGAGCAGAGAAGGAAAGCTGGGGGTGGGTGGGTGGGGGATGATGAAGAGGAAATGAATGAGATCCGGAAGGTGGGGGGTGGGAAAGGGGGTCCACTAGGGTCAGCCAATCGATAGCTGTCACGTCATCAGCGCAGTAGAGGGCGCACGATTCCATTCCCACCATGCACTGCGGCGAGAGAGGCCAGACTGGGGGCCCCTGTGCGACCCCGTAGGCAAATAGTCGTCAGGTCGGCACTTGTGTGTGGGATTAATAAGAGAAAAGGATTGTTCTTGCTATATTTGGATGTTGCAGCTTAAGGCTTGGACCCTGAGTTTCGCGAAGACACACACACACAGAGAGAGAGAGAGAGAGAGAGAGAGAGAGAGAGAGAGTCAGTCTAATTATCGCAAGAATTATACATGTACAATTTCTTAAGCATACTAAAATAGGGAGAGAGAGAGAGAGAGAGAGAGAGAGAGAGAAAGATAGAGAGAGAGAGATAGAGAGATAAAGATAGAGATAGAGATAGAGAGAGATAGAGAGAGAGATAGATAGAGAGAGAGAGAAAGATAGAGAGAGAGAAAGATAGAGAGATAAAGATAGAGATAGAGATAGAGAGAGAGAGAGAGAGAGAGAGAGAGAGAGAGATGCCTGACCACTACCTCGTCGTCTGTGATTTGGTTCTCTCTCGTCCGCCACCCACCACCCGTCTCGTGACGTCGAGGAACCTTAAGGCGGTAGACCCATCGAACTTTCAGGCGGACGTTAGGAATTTGGCGTGCTCTGTGGCCGACGTTCGTTCTGAACTGGAGACTGAACAGCTCGTGGACTTCTTCAACGATGGGCTGAGGCACATCCTTGACCATCACGCATCCTCAGTGACTCGGCGTGTCCGTGACCGCCCCTCAGCCCCGTGGCTGTCTGAGGAGGTGCGGGATGGGAGGCGAGCCGAAAAACGTTGGCGAAACAGTGTTCAGAGACATCTTCGTGAAAGAGAGGGACTCTGTAAAGTGTAGTGTCGATGCGGCTAAGCGACAGTAATTACAGTGACAGGGTAGACACGGCCGCCTCCTCTAGCAGGCAACTGTTTTAGGTTACTGGTGAACTCTTAGGCCAGAGTAAAGCAAACACTCTTCCAACGGACATTCCTCGTGAAGAACTTCCTAAACATTTCGTTGACTATTTCTCCAGCAAGATTAGTAAGATCCGTGATGACCTTGACTCATGCTCGTGTGATGCTCCTGAATTTACTGTGTATGATGGATCCAAGTTTTCTTGTTTTGATCCGGTTTCAGAGAAGGAGATTCGTGACTTGATCATGAAGTCGCCTTCGAAGAGATGCATTCTTGACCCCATCCCCACCTCCCTCGCAAAGCAACACCTCGATGATTTGGTTCCTATTGTCACAGATATTGTCAATGCCTCTCTTTCCACAGGTTCTGTTCCTTCACAGTTCAAGTAGGCGGTAGTCACCCCTCTTCTGAAGAAGCCTGGCTTAGATTGTAATGTTCTGAAAAATTATCGATCAGTGTCAAATCTCCCTTTTATTTCAAAGATCCTTGAGAAGGTTGTGTTAGCTGAGTTGCAGACACACCTGTCTAAAAATGATCTGTGGGACGCACGCCAGTCTGCGTACAAGAAGGGGCAAAGCACTGAGACCGCCGCGCTGAGTGTCCTCGATGGTCTGCTTGTAAGCGCAGATGAGAAACGCCTGTCGTTGGTGGCGTTATTGGACTTCAGCGCCGCGTTTGACACGCTGGATCACTCCATACTCCTCAAACGCCTGGAGCTGTCGTTTGGAGTTCACGGTATTGTCCTGGAGTGGTTTGTGTCCTTCGTTTGTGATCGGTCACAGTCATCATTGTTGATGGCGTTTTGTCAGCCTCAACTCCATTGATTTTTGGTGTCCCGCAAGGCTCGGTCTTAGGACCAGTTTTGTTCACTCTGTACTCTCAACCCCTTTCAGATGTGATAGCTAATTTGAATGTGATTTTCAGAAATATGCAGACGACACAGAGTTGTCGAAGAGCTTAGCAGTCGAGGAATTTCCTTATGTACAGTCAGATATCAAGACATGCGTTGATGGTGTACTCGCATGGATGAACAACAACAAACTCAAGCTCAATACAGATAAAACTGAAGTTATGCCTGTTGGGGCACGGTCAAGTCTCGGGCTTATCGAGAGTGATTCCACTGTCATTGGGGGTAGCTCTATTCTATTCCAGAGCTCGGTTAGGTATCTCGGTGTTCAGATTGACCAGACATTGTCGATGCGTAAACAGATCAGCAGTACTTGCAGTGCCTGTATCCATTCGCCAATCTCTTTCTGACACTGCGTGTGTTAGACTGGTCACTGCCAGGGTCACTTCAAGGCTGGATTGTTGTAATTCAGTTTTGGCGGGTCTTCCAGCAGAACAATTGAACCGTCTGCAGCGCGTTCAAAACAGCGCAGCACGTCTCGTGCTGAGGAAGGGAAAACGCGATCATGTGACACCCATGCTTAGGCATCTACACTGGCTTCCCGTGAAATTCCGCTGCCAGTACAAAATTGCTGTTTTGGCCTACCGTCATTTTGATGGTACTCTTCCTGTGTATCTTTCGGCATCCCTTCGCACATATCAACCATCCCGTTCTCTCCGTTCAGCAAATGAAAAGCTTCTCAAAATTCCTAAACGTAGTACACAATCTTTTGGTGAGCGTAGTTTTAGTTTCAATGCCCCCTCTGTCTGGAACTCGCTGCCGGCTGGCCTGCGTGACGCACCCACTTTACCTATTTTTAAGTCGCAACTGACGAATCACATGTTTCGACTGGCTTTTGTTTGATTGTAGGTTTTTCTTCTCATGATCATG
>JAWQFJ010017828.1:0-11464 GCA_034096865.1 Theodoxus fluviatilis
TTTTGATTCTTTTGTCCTAAAACGCCTAAAAAACCTTAATATTTTTGTTACTTTTATTTTAACTTAGAAATTTTTTCGTTATTTTTTCTGCAGGGGGCCGCTATTGCGGGATTTTTTAAACAAACGTTCTTAGGCCATTTTGATTCATTTGTCCTAAAACGCATAAAAAACCATAAAATGTATGTTACTTTTTTTCAACTTAGAAACATTTTCGTGTTTTTTTCTATTGCGGGGGGGCCGCTTTTGCGGAATTTTTTTGGTCAAAAGTTTTTAAGGCCATTTTGCTTATTTTGTCCTAAAACGCATAAAAAAACCCATAAAATTGTTGTTACTTAGAAGAGAGAGAGAGAGAGAGAGAGAGAGAGAGAGAGAGAGAGAGAGAGAGAGAGAGAGAGAGAGAGAGA
The DNA here is from genome assembly GCA_034096865.1 of Theodoxus fluviatilis. Lineage (NCBI taxonomy): Eukaryota > Metazoa > Mollusca > Gastropoda > Cycloneritida > Neritidae > Theodoxus > Theodoxus fluviatilis. Next base: position 405 of record JAWQFJ010017828.1, read on the forward strand.
GACAGACAGACAGACAGACAGACAGACAGAGAGACAGAGAGAGAGGAAGAGAGAGAGAGAGAGGAGGGAGAGAGAGAGAGAGAGAGAGAGAGAGAGAGAGAGAGAGAGAGAGAGAGAGAGAGAGAGAGAGAGAGAGAGAGAGAGAGACTGTGATACCGTCTTTGAAGGTCGAATTTCATGACAGACATTAAAATGATAGCATACTCGATGTAATGTCGGGCTGTCGCGGTTATTAAACTCTCTAGCTGTTTTCCACCCTCTCCCAAAAGGAATAATGAAATTACCTTGAAGGAAAGTTAACACTAGAGGGGGTTTGCATAACCAAACCCCACCACCATACCCTGAGAAACACTGAATAAATAAACAAACAACAAGGAGTTGTTACTTAGAAGAGAGAGGGATGGAGAGAGAGAGAGAGAGAGAGAGAGAGAGAGAGAGAGAGAGAGACAGACAGACAGACAGACAGACAGACAGACAGACAGACAGACAGACAGACAGACAGACAGACAGACAGAGAGACAGAGAGAGAGGAAGAGAGAGAGAGAGAGGGAGGGGGAGAGAGAGAGAGAGAGAGAGAGAGAGAGAGAGAGAGAGAGAGAGAGAGAGAGAGAGAGAGAGAGACTGTGATACCGTCTTTGAAGGTCGAATTTCATGACAGACATTAAAATGATAGCATATTCGATGTAATGTCGGGCTGTCGCGGTTATTAAACTCTCTAGCTGTTTTCCACCCTCTCCCAAAAGGAATAATGAAATTACCTTGAAGGAAAGTTAACACTAGAGGGGGTTTGCATAACCAAACCCCACCACCATACCCTGAGAAACACTGAATAAATAAACAAACAACAAGGAAATGACACTGAAGCAGTATAAGGTAAAACAAAACAAATTTAATTCAACATGATGCCCGAGACATAGGGATGCTCAGGGCACAAATGAAATGTCAACAAAGAAATGTAAACAAAGATGGAGGACAACACTAGGGCGAACCACAATCGCCCGAGCGTTGTCACTCACTCCAAAACCAACCAACAACCACCCTTGTTTCCTCCTCTAGAAACAAACACCCCTGTATAAAACCACCACAAAACCCCACCCTGCAACACAGGGCAAAAACACCGGTCCTAGCAGGACACGCTGAACATAAACACGCTCACAGAAATACACTCTCCAAACCCGCAACACTACCGCTGGAAAACCCCTCGTGCTGACGCCCCCAAACCCCCTTCAATGACGTCACACATTCCAGCAAGTCCCGTGTCCTTACGAGTTCCTCCACCCCTCTCGAGACAGTCCAAAGCCCAGTACCGTTGAGAATAAATGTGATGACAGATAGACAGATACGTTCACCTTACCCGACCAGGTGTCCTCCTCCCGAGACTGATCATAAATCCGTCAACCGAATCATCACCTCTCCAGTCACCACACACACACGTTCCCACCTCCTCGTGGAACGTCCGAGTCCAGCTTTCACCCAGCTGAAGTCCTACTCCCCCGTGAAGTAGTCGTCGCTCGCCCCCTGGGCCGAGTGTCCATCGTGGAAGTTGACGTAGGCAGCGCCTCCTCGCGTGCCCACCGTAGAGGTCAAAGGCTCACGCCTCCTCGCGCGTCCACCATAGAGGTCAAGTGAGAGTACGCCTCCTCGCGCACCCTCTTGGAAGTTGACTTGGGCAGCGCCTCCTCGCGTCCCTGTAGAGGTCAACGTCCGGCGCCTCCTCGCGCCTCCACCGTAGAGGTCAAGTGGGTGTACGCCTACTCGCGTACCCACTGCAGGGGTCGAGTGGGTTAACACCTCCTCGCGCATCCGCCGTCGAGATAGCTGCCCCCGTGGCAGTCGCCGGCCCCTGCTCCAGTCCTCCGAGATCCTTCCTAGGCTGCTGCGAAGTGCAGCGTCCGATGCACGAACCAGATAGCTCCTCGCAGCCCCCACGCTGTGGTAACCCAACAGCCAAAGCTAGTCACAGCCTCGTGGCAGAGCGCCAGAGCTGTGCTAGAAATACCGTACGTATACACAACCTGTGCACACACCCGTGTTTCGTTCCATATCCATATCCAATTCCAATTCCATATCCATATCCATATCCATATCCAATTCCAGCCTGAAACGAAAAACTCACATGAGTCACGACCAATCCTTCCACCCGTGTGGAACATACAGAGAGAAAAAACCCATTTCCCCTCCCTTACACAAACCACAGTTCACAACCCATCCAGCCTCGCTCCCGCGAGAAAAACCTGCCTTAGCCACAGGCGGTACAACGTGGACAAAACTCTTACAGAGTTCAAGAAAAGAATAGAAATCCCATTCCAGCAGTTACCCCGAGGCGACGTGCTAATAGAAACAATTCTTACGAATTTACACGAATGGAGAAAAGCCCTGCGCCATTCTTTCTCGCGCTCACCCTGCACTCACACGCGTGCGTCTCCACGCTCACACATCCCAGTCCACTACAAACGGTAAAAATGCAGCATAATTACCTCACTCCATCCCAGGCCGTGGTTGTCCCTTGACAAATACAGACCCACACCCAGTTCTAGAAGAACTTTGCTCCCAAGGCCGACTTCAACAAGTCCCCGTTGGCGAGTATGAGGAACTGTATCCTCAAAAGCTACCCATGTAGCGATATAAGAGCTCCATGCTCTCCCAACCTCCCCGGTCCAATGACACGGTGCTAATGAATCCTGTGAACCCTGCGTCGGCTTTCCGAGGCGCCAAACCATCACGTGATTGACCCACCCAATCAACTATCCCAATTTTGAATCTGACCCGCTGTCAGATAGTGTGGCTTGACCACCCCGCCCCAGATTCCAGAGATCACCTAGACCCCTTCAAGTAACCCCCGACGCTAAGCTAGTTATTCTTAGCACTCATGCAATCACCGAACTCGTCAGTTGTTACGGACTGGCTAACTGGGCCTCAGGTTAGCCTAGCCCGCACAATTGAAAAATAAGCAAGAAAAACACAAACACCATCACAGCGTTACAAATGAGTGTATTCACACAAACAACACACCCCCACTGCCCCGTCCCACACCAGGGCTCACGGGCGCTGACGTGCGGCCCCCGCCGACACACAGCCTCAGATACTCCAGCCGACTATCTCGCTGCCAGCGCTCACAGGGCCCCCCCCAACCGTCTTCGCTCCGGGCCCCCGCCAGCAAAGCTCCGAGCCTCAGCCAGTGTCTCTGGGACTCGTACCACACCAAAGAACCCCGTCGCCTTGGGGTTCATTTGCTCGAGTGTCGTACACAGCTTCCACTCGGCAAGTATACAGTCAATCAGATCATTCGCTCACAGGTAAACACTCCTCAGTCACTACGTCATCACTCATGCTAAAAATAATCACAGTCAAAACCTAGCAAGCGCACACACCATTCCGCCAATTCGATTCGTAACAACGTTTTAGGAGGGGTCGGCTCTCTATTGCGGAGGGCCGCTATTGCGGGATTTTTTTAAAACAAAAGTTCCTCAGGCAATTTTGATTCTTTTGTCCTAAAACGCCTAAAAAACCATAACATTTGTGTTACTTTTTTTCTATTGCTGGGGGGCCGCTATTGCGGGATTTATTTGGTCAAAAGTTTTCCATTTTGATTATTTTGTCCTAAAACGCATAAAAAAACCATAAAATTTTTGTTACTTAAAATCTTAGGCGGATAATCTTGAGGGTTAGGCGTTGCCTACGTTTCTCGCTCATAAACCGTAGCTGCGTCTCGCTCGCCATTGACTAGCCATCGAGGCGAGCCACTTGCCTAAAAACGCGCCTTCAGTCTCCAAGTCGGTCTGGCTGTGCGGTCACGTGACGTGACAGGGTCTGCAGGTGTCCCCTGATGTATCTCCCCTCCCCCCCCTTTCTCTCTCTCGTTGTCTCTCTCTCTCTCTTTCTCTCTCTCTCTCTCTCTCTCTCTCTCTCTCTCTCTCTCTCTCTCTCTCTCTCTCTCTCTCTCTCTCTCTCTCTCTCCCCATCCCTCTCTCTCCAGAGTTTTTTTTAATCAATAACGGGTGAAACTTTATATTCTAACTCCATTCCACGTTTGACTGTCAACGGGTGGTCCCTACGCCCTAACTCGAAAAAAATTCTAAGTTTTTTTTTTAAGTAACAAAATTTGTATGGTTTTCTATGCGTTTTAGGACAAAATAATCAAAATGGCCTTAAGAACTTTTGACCAAAAAAATCCCGCAATGGCCCCCCAGCAATAGAAAAAAACGAAAATTTTTCTAAGTTGAAAAAAGTAACATACATTTTATGTTTTTTTATGCGTTTTAGGACAAAAGAATCAAAAGGGCCTAAGAACGTTTGTTTAAAAAATCCCGCAATAGCGGCCCCCTTAAAAAAAAACGAAAAAAATTTCAAGTTCCAAAAAAAATTAACACAAATGTTATGGTTTTTAGGTGTTTTAGGACAAAAGAATCAAAATTGCCTGAGGAACTTTGGTTATAAAAAAAATCCCGCAATAGCGGCCCTCCGCCAAAGCGGCCCCTCCCCGGAAAGAACAAGGAATGATAACAGGAGCTTGTGAGCGTAATACCAACATCTGGTACTACGCAACTCTTAGTGGACTCGTTTGTATGCGAGCTTTACCATGAGTGATGTTGCCGTCGTCAGGAATGTTGACCACGGTACAAAGCATGCAGTTGAATAGTAACTTTTGTAGGTTTCTATTAGCATCAACATATTCAAGTAGTTAATTTGTACATTGTTTTGTTCATAGCATCTTCACACAGGCCCTACAACGTAATGCTTAATATATTTCTTTCAGAATAAAGATAATCTTTGATCACAGATCTATAACATTTTCACACGGCACAGCCATGACATCCGAGAACTATTTTCAAGGGTTCATTTTGTATAGTGCGTTTATTGTCGTTGGGCACAAACCCAGCTCAGGGTTACACACATCTCTAATCACTCATGCGTTTTCATGCTCTTGTTACATATGGAAACTATTCGCTATGCAATGCCCAAACATTCTCTGCAGATATTTGTATATGAAACAAAAAGTTATAACACCTTTGTGAAGCAAAGGATTTTAAAATTATTTTAATATTGTCAACAATATTTTACAGAGTTCACGCACCTTTTTTTCAATAAAAGATTTCCCGCCCGGATACGCTGTTCAGCTTGTCCGTCTTATTACATTTCATTGTGGAAATGTGAAGGGGCGTAAAAGTGTTGAAAGGAGGATATCTGATTCACCTCGGATCGGTGATGCAAAGCGCTGCTCAGCGCTGAGTGAATCACGCCCCAAAATTGCTGTTCAGGAGTGAATCACATGCAGCGCTGAGCAGCGCTTTGCAGCGCTTCGCCTCCTAAACAAGCCTATGGTCTCTCCAAACAGGCCCTGTAGCGCTCAAAATAAATTCCCGGCCAAAACAGTTTCCGGAAGTCGCGAGGGACGTGCTGAGAATTCCACTCTAAAAAGAGACGGCACCCGCCACTCCGCCTGACTGACTTCGCACGCCCGGGGAGTTATGCTAAGATCTGGCCGCGTTAATATATCTGCGTTTTGTGACAAACGTCTTGCTCGGCGGTACTGTACTCCATGCACCTTAACGGTCCGCGTGATTCGGGTGTAATCTTAAGCTAAACGACGTTTATTGGCGCTGCTGAAATGGTCGAAGTCGGAAACATTCGGAACGTCGTTTAACTTAAGATTACACCCGAATCACGCGGGCCGTTATGGTGCATGGAGTACAGTATCGCCGAGCAAGACGTTTGTCACAAAACGCAGATATATTAACGCGGCCGGATCTTAGCATAACTCCCCGGGCGTGCCAAGTCAGTCAACGGTCGCGTTTTATAAAACCAGACTAAAAATAGACTACAGGGAGGTGACTCCCATATTATTTCCGGCAGGGGAGACGGCTTTTCACGGGGGAAAAGTTTTTTGAACGCTACATTATGTGTTAAACTACACAAATGCACCAAAACCACAAAATCTCGTAATGCAACTAATGCGTCGTTTGTCGGGATATATTCCATGCGAAGAACACGTGCAGGAGCGGTAAATCGCATAAAGAGAGAGCCGAGCAGATAACTCTGCGATGACTTCCGGAAACTGTTTTGGCCAGGAAATTATTTTGGTCGCTACAGGCCCATCCAGGTTTGGGTGTTTTTCAGTCATCGCCCTCAATAACAGGCCACAGAGAAGCTGGTGCTGTGGGCATTGTCCTGCCCTCGATGTGTATTGAAATAATGTTTCGTGGGCACAGACGAAGCTTTTGAATTCACTGCTTGGCCCCGTCTGCGTTGGTCTCAGTAAGCTGGAAAAGATCATAGATAGACCGCATCATCAACACCCAAGTGCTTTTTTCATCACTCGATTGCACTATCGAGAGACGAACCTCACGCACTTGCACATAGCATGCACGCATACATACAGACACCCCTATACTCGTGCATATATATAAACACGTTCCAGCGTACACGCTCCGACACACAAAAGAAGACCTCTACACCTATGGACAACGTGTGTGGAATGTATCAGCAAAGTATGATCAGGTCGGTCACACCTTGTTTGACGTAGACGAACACGAAGCACTTGCACATAGCATGCAAACATACACATAGACACACCAGTACATAAACACACCCCAGTGTGCAGACTCAGACACACAAAAGAACACTTCTACCCCTTTGGACAACGTGTGTGGAACGTATCAGTAAAATATGTGCAGGTCAATAACACTTTGCCTGACGTTGACGAACAGACGCGTCCAAGCAGTGATTCAGCCCTCACGACGACTGAGTAAAGTCTGTTCTTCACAAGGCGATTCCACACGCTCCACACCGACGCTTCATCGCTTGCCACCCCTGTAGAGAGCGACGCGCAGCGAGTGCGGAATGGAACAGAAACTGTCCTACTTTGCGACACATCTCGAGAGTCCGCCCCAAAAATTCTCCCGATTGCAGAGCACAACTGACGATACAAACCCACTAGCGTGGAGCACGATTCCAGTGATGGCGACCACGGCGACGGTTCCAGAGATAGAGAATCTGATTGAACTCTATTGAAATCAGGAAATTTTGTACAACAGCTGAATGAAAGAATATATCTACTGCCATAAGCTGGAGTTGTGGAAACGTGTACAGGCTAGCCTTAAGAGAGGGCTACGCCCACAACTTTGTATCCTTCATTAAAGCAGTGATTATTGTTTGCTCAAACGATCCTTGTGGTCAGTTCTGCTTATCCTGTCGAGGTTGCAAGTGAAGTAAATCTCGGCGCATCGCGGACGACCAGTGAAGTTGTATCTACAACATCCTTCAGACATAATGCAGAAGCATCAATCGTCATCATCCTCATCCTCATCCTCATCCTCATCCTCATCCTCATCATAATCATCATCATCATGATCATCATCATTATGATCATCATCATCATCATCATCATCATCATCATCATCATCATCATCATCATCATCATCATCATCATCATCATCATCATCATCGTCGTCGTCGTCGTCGTCGTCATCGTCGTCGTCGTCGTCACGTCGTTATCGTCGCTTATACAGCTCTATTCCGAAGAGATCGCTTACAGGTAAAATACGTGTTCAATATGTACGAGTATGTCTTCAGTTTTCTTCCGAGGTCACTCGGAGAGAAGCACTTTCTCATGAAATCTGGAAGAGAGTTTCACACAGCCGGGCCATCTGACGAAAAGGCTTTTGGTCCGTAAGACCCTTTACCTGGTGTGCGGGGCCTCAGATGGAGATGGGAATGGGTGACAGAGCGTAGGGTTCTGCCAGGGTGGAACTTTGGGAAAATATTTTGCAGACAGGAAACGAGCGGTGGAGTAGAAACAGGAGTGAGCGAAAACACCCAACTTGAATCTAGTTCTCTCTTGCACCGGAAGCCAGTGGCGAGTCTCGAGGACTGGGATGACGTGGCATGATGAGTCTCTGCAGTCGATGGTGGTGGCGGCCCAACGGAGTGGACTTGAGCAGGGGCGTGCGGTCTCTCAGCTCTTCTGGCGTGCCCTAGGTTGACTCAGCCGCACACTTGAGGGCAGTTGGGGCGTTAGAATGCCCCTGGAGGAGCACTCAGAAGATGACATAGATTCCGCATTAAGCCGATACCAACCTCAAGCAACTCCCTGTGGGTTGGGGGGGGGGGGGGGGGGGGGGGTTGTAACAGACCCACCGCAAATTCCCACGAAAAACACCGGGAAAATCGATACTTGTTTTGCCTTCTCAACCAAAACTAGTGATTTTCATTATCCCTAGTTTTATATGGCCTACACAGGCTGAAAAGCTGTAAAACTTTATCCATCAATCATTATCATCATCGTTGTCGTCGTCGTCATCATCGTCGTCGTCATCATCATCATCATCATCATCATCATCATCATCATCATCATCATCATCATCATCATCATCATCATCATCATCATCATCATCATCATCATCATCATCACACAATCTCACCCTTTCGATCGCGTAGCCGGAGATCCAATAGCGCGACGAGACGTTACGACTGGCAACATCTCTGCCCATGGGATCTGCAGGACAGTGGCCAGTTGACAACCAGACGACTGGCAACTTCCCTGCCCACGGGACCTGGAGGACAGTGTCCAGTTGACAACCAGACGACTGGCAACTTCCCTGCCCACGGGAGCTGCAGGACAGTGTCCAGTTGACAACCAGACGACTGACAACTTCCCTGCCCACGGGAGCTGCAGGACAGTGTCCAGTTGACAACCAGACCGCCTCAGGGATCCACTCCGGGTCTTTCTTCTGAGCAGTCTCACTCCCACAGCCTTGTCTGTCTGGAGGTTCTCCTGCGGTTTGGGGGTCAAAGTAGACCCACCGCGTCTCCCTGAGCCGTCCGCAAAAGGGAAACCGAGACTTGGTTTGTTCTTGCCCCTACTCTGACCAGCCCTAGGGATTTCATTATAAACGGCCTTGCATAGCCTAGGAACCTTAAGGCGGTAGACCCATCGAACTTTCAGGCGGACGTTCAGAATTTGGCGCGCTCTGTGGCCGACGTTCGTTCTATACTGGAGACTGAACAGCTCGTGGACTTCTTCAACGATGGGCTGAGGCACATCCTTGACCATCACGCACCCTCAGTGACTCGGCGTGTCCGTGACCGCCCCTCCGCCCCGTGGCTGTCTGAGGAGGTGCGGGAAGGTGGGGCGGAGGAGACGGCGAGCCGAAAGACGTTGACGAAAGAAAGGTCTCACAGTGTTCAGAGACATCTTCGTGAAAGAGAGGGACTGGGAAGTGTAGTGTCGATGCGGCTAAGCGACAGTATTACAGTGACAGGGTAGACACGGCCGCCTCCTCCAGCAGGCAACTGTTTCAGGTTACTGGTGAACTCTTAGGCCAGAGCAAAGCAAACACTCTTCCCACGGACATTCCTCGTGAAGAACTTCCTAAACATTTCGTTGACTATTTCTCCAGCAAGATTAGTAAGATCCGTGATGACCTTGACTCATGCTCGTGTGATGCTCCTGAATTTACTGTGTATGATGGATCCAAGTTTTCTTGTTTTGATCCGGTTTCAGAGAAGGAGATTCGTGACTTGATCATGAAGTCGCCTTCGAAGAGCTGCATTCTTGACCCCATCCCCACCTCCCTCGCAAAGCAACACCTTGATGATTTGGTTCCTATTGTCACAGATATTGTCAATGCCTCTCTTTCCACAGGTTCTGTTCCTTCACAGTTCAAGCAGGCGGTAGTCACCCCTCTTCTGAAGAAGCCTGGCTTAGATTGTAATGTTCTGAAAAATTATCGACCAGTGTCAAATCTCCCTTTTATTTCAAAGATCCTTGAGAAGGTTGTGTTAGCTCAGTTGCAGACACACCTGTCTGAAAATGATCTGTGGGACGCACGCCAGTCTGCGTACAAGAAGGGGCACAGCACTGAGACCGCCGCGCTGAGTGTCCTCGATGGTCTGCTTGTAAGCGCAGATGAGAAACGCCTGTCGTTGGTGGCGTTAATGGACCTCAGCGCCGCGTTTGACACGCTGGATCACTCCATACTCCTCAAACGCCTGGAGCTGTCGTTTGGAGTTCACGGTATTGTCCTGGACTGGTTTGCGTCCTACGTTCGTGATCGGTCACAGTCCGTCATTGTTGATGGCGTTTTGTCAGCCCCATCTCCATTGATTTTTGGTGTCCCGCAAGGCTCGGTCTAAGGACCAGTTTTGTTCACTCTGTACTCGCAACCCCTTTCAGATGTGATAGCTAAGCATGAGTGTCATTTTCAGAAATATGCACACGACACAGAGTTGTCGAAGAGCTCAGCAGTCGAGGAATTTCCTTATGTACAGTCAGATATCAAGACATGCGTTGATGATGTACTCACATGGATGAACAGCAACAAACTCAAGCTCAATACAGATAAAACTGAAGTTATGCCTGTTGGGGCACGGTCAAGTCTCGAGCTTATCGAGAGTGATTCCACTGACATTGGGGGTAGCTCTATTCCATTCCAGAGCTCGGTTAGGTACCTCGGTGTTCAGATTGACAGACATTGTCGATGCGTAATCAGATTAGCAGTACTTGCAGTGCCTGTTTTCTTGAAATACGCCGCATTGCATCCATTGGCCAATATCTTTCTGACACTGCGCGTGTTAAACTCGTCACTGCCAGGGTCACTTCAAGGCTGGGTTATTGTAATTCAGTTTTGGCGGGTCTTCCAGCAGAACAATTGAACCGTCTGCAGCGCGTTCAAAACAGCGCAGCACGTCTCGTGCTGAGGAAGGGAAAACGCGATCATGTGACACCCATGCTTAGGCATCTACACTGGCTTCCCGTGAAATTCCGCTGCCAGTACACAATTGCTGTTTTGGCCTACCGTCATTTTGATGGTACTCTTCCTGTGTATCATTCGCACATATCAACCATCCCGTTCTCTCCGTTCAGCAAATGAAAATTTTCTCAAAATTCCTAAACGTAGTACAAAATCTTTTGGTGAGCGTAGTTTTAGTTTCAATGCCCCCTCTGTCTGGAACTCGCTGCCGGCTGGCCTGCGTGACGCACCCACTTTACCTATTTTTAAGTCGCAACTAAAGACTCACATGATTCGACTGGCTTTTGTTTGTAGGTTTTTCTTCTCATG
>JAWQFJ010017829.1:0-50000 GCA_034096865.1 Theodoxus fluviatilis
AAGCACCACCGTAATTTAGTGGGGTCAGTGATTATGTTCCACCGTAAATGGGCAGGACCATTGTTTATGCGCTTTTGGCATTAAATTGAATGGGAACGTGTTTTCCATGAATGCAATAGAAACCTTTCTCCAAGAAAGTTAAAATAATCCTTCGACTATGCCCTTTGACAAGAACCACTATTTACTTTTTATCTGAGTATGATCATATGACGCGACGTTTATTTAGAGCAAGGTGACTTCAGATTGAGTTTTTTCCATAAAATTTCATCGATCTTGCGCGTCCACGCTCGAAATTTTCCATTGGGGCAGAGAGAGAGAGAGAGGCGTGATATGATGACACAGGGTACATTTTATATGGTAGGCTGGCTCCAAGGTCTGTAATAGCAAGCCAGGACTCCTTGTTTGCGAGGAGGGGAAACGTCAGTTTATCTGGGACAAATCAACCACGTGATCCCCACCTCCAGACCACTATGAGAATGGATACTTGATTGCTGCATACTGTGTAGTGCACGAAGGACAGGCTGCGAGCATCACTAGGCTTTTTGAAGCTGTACAGAGAATATACTACGCGATGCATATGGCTGGCACTGAAGATGACTTAAAACCCTACTGCTTTCTCAAACTTGGCAGGATAAACTGCAGTCAAGCAGATTGTTGTGAACTGTTCTCTTTGAAAGATGCTAAAATTGAACAAGCATTTTCAGAATTGTCGAAGGGATGTATCAGGGATAGAGCAATAACATGCAAACGCCGTGCATTTGCACCAAAGGGTCTCACAGTCACGTTAAACTCAATCCTCTAAATCATTAGCTCCCCACAGTTCATCTACCACGACTCTCATGAGCTTGCTACACTTTTTCGTGTGGATCATTAAAAAAAATCTTCGTTTATGTAGAGCTCTCACATTATCTTTCGTGCTGTGTGTGTGTGTGTGTGTGCGCGCGCGCGCACGCGCGTGCGTGTGTGCGTTCGTGTGTGTGCGTACGTGTGTGTGTGCGTGCGTGTGTGTGTGCGTGCGTGTGTGTGTGCGTGTGTGCGTTTGTGTGTTTGTGAGTGCACGCGCGAGTATATGTGTGTGTGTTTAGATGTGCAGCCAAACCTTACGTGTTCCTTAATGAAAGCAACCAACATTCCTTCAGGGGATTCAACATGTAATAACATGTTTATAACTTCCAGTAAACGATTCTTCACAAATTAAATCCATGCTGTATGTGCACATTTTTTTGGTATAATATTTTAGAAGCATGGCAAGGAAGGCTGACTGTTGTGTCTTAATTTCATTGCGTGTCACACTTCCCTGAAGGGGAAGCAATAAATCGTTCCTGGTGAATGCTGTGAGGGGTCGACTGCAAACTAACTCAGACTCTGTTTATGCTGCTCAAAACTCACAAAAGGGTCGGGCTACTGAACAATTCGGATCTAGACAGTAGAATGAGTTACGAAAATAGCTGTAAGTAATTCCTTCAAGGTCTCTAAGCTGTGAAAGTCGTCCACATTGATTTACAGGCATTATGCATAAGGACATGTACAAATATTCGCATAGTTCTGGCTGGAAATTAAAATTATACTTTGAGCAGGAACCGAGCAACACATTTGCCCCATTTTATAAACCCATCCACTTTTCATCTCGATCTACCGTATGTCCTCCTCCTCCTCCCTCCTCCACCTCCTCCCTCCGCCTCCTCCTCCTCCTCCTCCTCCTCCTCCTCCTCCTCCTCCTCCTCCTCCTCCTCCTCCTCCTCCTCCTCCTCCTCCTCCTCCTCCTCCTCCTCCTCCTCCTCCTCCTCCTCCTCCTCCTCCTCCTCCTCCTCCTCCTCCTCCTCCTCCTCCTCCTCTCCTCCTCCTCCTCCTCCTCCTCCACCTCCTCCTCCCCCCCCCCCTCCTCCTCCTCCTCCTCCTCCTCCTTCCTCCTCCTCTTCCTCCTCCTCTTCCTCCTCCTCCTCCTCCTCCCCCCCTCCTCCTCCTCCTCCTGCTCCTCCTGCTCCTCCTCCTCCTCCTGCTCCTCCTCCTCCTTCTCCTCCCTCTTCTCTCCTCCACCCTCCTCTCTCCTCCTCCCTCCTCCTCCTCTCTCCTCCTCCCTCCTCCTCCTCCTCCTCCTCCTCCTCCTCCTCCTCCTCCTCCTCCTCCTCCTCCTCCCTCCTCCTCCTCCTCCTCCTCCCTCCTCTCTCCTCCTCCTCCCGCCTCTCTCCTCCTCCTCTCTCCTCCTCCTCCCTCCTCTCTCCTCATCCTCCCTCCTCCTCCTCCTTCCTCTCTCCTCCTCCTCTCTCCTCCTCCTCCCTCCTCCTCCTCCTTCCTCTCTCCTCCTCCTTCCTCTCTCCTCCTCCTTCCTCTCTCCTCCTCCTCCTCCTCCTCCTCCTCCTCCTCCTCCTCCTCCTCCTCCTCCTCCTCCTCCTCCTCCTCCTCCTCCTCCTCCTCCTCCTCCTCCTTCTTCTCCTTCTCCTTCTCCTTCTCCTTCTCCTCCTTCTCCTCCTCTCCTCCTCTGTGCGCGTGAGTGAGTGAGTGGGTGGGTGGGTGGGTGGGTGGGTGGGTGGGTGGGTGGGTGGGTGGGTGGGTGAGTGAGTGAGTGAGTGAGTGAGTGAGTGAGTGAGTGAGTGAGTGAGTGAGTGAGTGAGTGAGTGAGTGAGTGAGTGAGTGAGTGAGTGAGTGACTGACTGACTGACTGACTGACTGGAGATCAAATAGGCTGCAAGAAAACAGACAGCTGAGCAAGAAGACGGAAAACCAAAATGGGAGATGGGCAGACGCAGATAGAAATCCGCAATGTGGTAAAAAGGTATGAAAGTCAGGGGGAAGGGTGCATTTTCTTTCAAAGTTAGACGAGATGATGTGAAGAAGAGAAAGACACTAGCTTTTTCCATTTCACGAAGCCATGTTATTGATTATCCCCGTTCTTTTCTGCTGTTACGGTTCATCCTTTATTTCATTTTTCTATATTGTTTGAGACATCCGCCGTGCCGATGTTTTGGCGGGAACATGCTGAGCTTTGCACTTTGAGACCGGCTTGAACCGGCTGTTTCCAAAATTATTGATGATGCAATCATGATTTGATTGGTTAAGGATGGTGGCAAATGCGCTGTGTGTAACTCTTCAGTCGAAAGACGCCGGAAAATCTAGTCAGTTGGCTCTGAGAATGTCATCGTGTGCAGACGTATTTCGAGCAGCTCCGTGTTAAGGTAGAACACGTTAAAATTCTAATCCTCCCCCGACCATCTGAAAGGTTGTATCAAGAAGAACAGTGTCCTCCCTGAATGAAGAACAAGCTTCGTTGGACTATGATGCCGAGTTTCGTCGCATGGAGAGTTTTCATCGTTTGACTTTGAACGCTAGCGGAGTGTTCAAGCTGTGTCAGTCAGTTTGGACACATATGTGTGTGGGTGAACCCACAGGTGTCTATGACCTTTGATCCTCTCCTTTCGAGGTAGAGCCTTGAGAGAGAGAGTGTGCTTGTGAATGCCCATTCCTGAGTGGATCTATCGTTTTTGGGCAGAAGTTTTCGTCGATGGAGATTCAAGAACAGTCTTCACCCATCTGATTGAATTTGTGAGTAATCGGGGTCAACTTTGGTTTCGGGTCAGTGAAATTAATCCTCTACTTTTCAGTCAGAGAGTAGACTGATAGAATTGATTGATATTTTCATTCATATTGCATTGAATTTGATTTCACTCATGATTAAGTCGGATTAAAGAAAATCTTTGATGAACATTGTGTCACGTCATGCGAGCGTGAGAAGAGAGTGAGTGAAATAATTATCCCCCCTCTACTAGTGATACCCCTAGACACAAAAACAGAAAGATTTAGAGAATTGTGTGTCTGAGAGTGTAGAGAGATGATATCCGACTACAAAAGAAGGGCACATCAAATTACCAGCCGTCTTTTCAAGCCGTGAAAACCAGATCATTTCAATAGCGAATACATCAGTTCTGATGAGCGCTAGAGCATGGACTGAAAGCAAGCATCAGCACGAGCGAGCATGACAAAATGTACTAGAGGCCGATTGGAAAGTCGATGGCCAACGGCGCAGTTGCTGCCACAAAAGAAATAACAGGAAAGGAATCCTCCCAAAGTCATGGGCGTTCATCCATCAGGCCCACTCGTGTCAGGGAAACCAATAACCGTCCACCATGAAGGACCCTCCTTGACGTCACATTCGGCAAAGGGAAGTAAGCCCTGACGTCCCAGGTCCTAACGAGATTATGGCTTGGTACGGATTTGAGAGGACGGCCGGGCCTCCCTCCATCGCTCGGTTATGGCAAGAAGTAGAGAGCATGACTTTTGACAGAGGATTCCGCCCCTCTACAGTGGCGCCCCCAGCATCGTTTCCCTTCCCCAAAAAGCTGGCGTCTGACTGTATTGCGAACGTTCGACTTGTTCTGACAGCGAAAACCACTTTTGGCAGGGACAAGGAAACTAATAGAAACCTGAGACCCCTGACCAAGACCAGGCCACTTGCCGGTGTCCAAGCTGTGTTGTTGTGGTTGGGCTTCTTTCTAGGTAGGTTGTTTACAACAGCCGGCTCGATCCGGATAGGGCTGACCTCAATTCCTGGACAGCCAGTCCATCAAGCTTGAGCTGGAAAGCTGACAGAAACAAAAACTTTCAAAGGAACAGAGTGTCGAGGTCATCAGGTTTCAGAATTCGTCCATCACTTTTGTGCTTAATGATCTGCAGAAAGTCTGAGTGAACACACCGAAATTCTGTGGGAAACACCGAGTAGATAAAATGTTTTCATCCATGACCACAATCACAACGTGGCTTGTTCAAGGTTTCCACCCAAATGTATAAGTTTCTATTCCATGCTTGACTGACGTACACGGGGCAAACACCTTTCACTTGAACCTTGATTTTTTAATGAATAAAGCCAAACTCGGATGAAATCCAGAACAGAAAAAAGTCACCATTTAAAACCAGTATATCAATATTTACCCGTCTTTAACGAAAGATTAAACTTTTTCGTATGAAAACCTTCTCATTCAATTTTGACAACCATGTACGCAAAAGTATGACCTTGCGTCACCATAATGACAAATGGCTGTGTCTATAAACTGATAAAGCAGAACAAGGTTGGGCAAAATACATATTATAACCATCTGTGTTGTTTTTCTCCCAACATGATTTCATCTTTAGAGCCATGCAATACTGTATGAACAGTTGACGAGTGAGAGAGAGAGAGAGAGAGAGAGAGAGAGAGAGAGAGAGAGAGAGAGAGAGAGAAAGAGAGAGGGGAGGAGAGAAGGAGAGACAGACAGGCAGAGAGAGAGAGAGAGAGAGAGAGAGAGAAGAACGAACGAACGAACGAACTGTTTTTATTTGAGCAGACCTCCGGCCTATCCCAACCTAATTATATGCATAACTCATCGGTTGTGCTCACTGCTGTTTGTCTGCATTTAAAGGCAGAGTAAAGATACATGACCGATGATCTTATTATGTCCACGTTCTCATTCGCCACATCATGTACATCAATGTGTTACCGTGTATCAAACATACAGAAAATATACTTCTGCCTTAAAAATTCTTAAGCAGGGCATCTAAACAAAAAATAGAGCTCATCTTCGCCCTCTTCATTACATGATGGTATAACGATATCTGTGTACATACAGTTCACTGGCCCCCGCACGGAAGCGGACCAAAGTGTTTCTGAAAACTTGTTTGTCAGTATTATACAGATACAGATCCCTAGTGAGTGAAGATTTAAATTGTCTGTAAAACTCATATCTCGTGCTCTTTGCGAGAGCAGTAGACCAATTCTGTACATACTCGGCAATAAAACTCCCCTTCAAATTCCCTAGAAACTGATTCTCACTCTGGACACATTGCAAATTCCATGAACTTTCGAAGTCGTGTTTACATAACAATCTTTTTACGTCATCAGCCCAAGTATTTTTTCCAAAATGTAACATCATATTATAGATCTTGAGAGGAAATCTGGATGGATCCATTTGCAAAATTCTCAGTCAGTACTTCACTGCACGTATGTTGGCACTGATGATTATGGGATACCTCCCCATCTCCCCGTGCACAATAGTATTAGGGGTTTGTGACGGCAGGTATAAAAACCGTTTTAATGCCTGTAGGTGGACACTTTCCACGTCAGAACAATCCTTTGTGACCCACAGTTCCGATGAATATAAAAGTACAGGCCCAAGTTGTGTATCAAATAGTTTAAAGAAGAAGTCTGGAATGACACATCCAAGTTTTCTGTAGCATTTGACGGCCTGAAGCATACTGGCTCTAGCCCTTTGAACTAGACCTATTTACATCGTTTCATACGACAATCGTGGGGAAAAAACCGCACCAAGATATTTATACTCATGTACCATATCCAATCTCACCTCCCCCAAGAACCATTTTTCATGTTCTGCGAGGAAACCACCGTTGCGGAATACTACAGCCTTAGTCTTATCAGAATTCACTATAAGTCCGAGTTTACATGATTCTTGAACAAGAACATCAAGCTGATTTTGCAGACCAACGGAAGTATCTGAAATCAATACAACGTCATCAGCAAACAGCAGTAGATATATAGTAACTAATTTAGGCATTAACTGAATTCCATGTTTGCCTTTTTGGATCACCATTTTTGCTACGTATGTTTTTAACAGATAAAAATTATCGGGCTGGTTTTGCAACCCTGTTTAAGGTCCCGATTGCACTCAAACGATTCTGTACAGCGGCCATTGCACTTTACACAGTACCATGCAGATGAATACATGCCTTTAAGTAAGTTCAACATTCTCCCTTTCATTCCATACATTTCAAGTACCTTCCACAAGGCTGCATTATGTCTACAGTATCGAATGCCTTTTAAAAGTCCACGAAAGCTAAACATACCTTTCGTTTTCTGCTCAAGTATCTTTGCACAATGCCTTGAAATATGAACATGTTGTCTACAGTGGAGTACCCTTTACGGAAACCAGCTTGCTCTTCGACAGTTATTGAAGTAAATACTTTACAAAAATGCTTGTTAAACAAATCCCACGGTAGTTATCAGGGTTGGAAGGATAACCTTGTCCAGACTTTCGGAAATTCTCCTTTTAAAAATACCTTATTAAAAAATCTAAACACCAAAGTAATAGCAGATCCACCAGCACATTTTAACATTTCGGCTGAAATTTCATCTAGTCCAGCAGCTCGACCCACTTTCAGTTTGTCTATTGCTACGATAATTTCCTCTTCCGTTATGACGGAGTTCAGAAAGGACAACTCTTCCTCAGACGAATCAAATGGATTTTTTTCTTTTTCAGCTACATTCACAGGATTCATAACCTGGAAAACCTTGCGAAAGTGGTCAAACCAAGTGATTCCGGAAATACGGCCGTAAAGAAATTTCTTTTCACACAACTGTCGAACCCGTTTCTAGAACATGACAGGATCATGCATATTCTCTAACAAGTCAGAGGCGATTACCCCGGGGGAGTGAGAGAGAGATAGAGAAAGAAAGAGAGAGAGAGAGAGAGAGAGAGAGAGAGAGAGAGAGAGAGAGGGAGAGGATCATGCATATTCTCTAACAAGTCAGAGGCGATTACCTCGGGAGAGAGAGAGAGAGAGAGAGAGAGAGAGAGAGAGAGAGAGAGAGAGAGAGAGAGAGAGAGAGAGAGAAATGATTAGTCCCATTCGAGAAGACAACGGACGCAAGAGTCAGCGGGACGGTGCAGTTCGTGGAAGGCTGTCCATCAAGGGCAGGTGTACACGTCACTCATGACAGTCACAGCCAAGCATGCCGCGTGTCTAGACGTCTCCAAAGACGTATCGCATGGATGAAAGCAACAAACTCAAGCTCAATACAGATAAAACTGAAATTATGCCTGTTGGGGCACGGTCAAGTCTCGGGCTTATCAAGAGTGATTCCACTGTCATTGGGGGTAGCTTTATTCCATTCCAGAGCTCGATTAGGTACCTCGGTGTTCAGATTGACCAGACATTGTCGATGCGTAAACAGATCAGCAGTACTTGCAGTGCCTGTTTTCTTGAACTAAGCAGCATTGCATCCATTCGCCAATATCTTTCTAACACTGCGTGTGTAAGACTGGTCACTGCCAGGGTCACTTCAAGGCTGGATTATTGGAATTCAGTTTTGGCGGGTCTTCCAGCAGAACAATTGAACCGTCTGCAGCGCGTTCAAAACAGCGCAGCACGCCTCGTGCTGAAGAAGGGAAAATGCGATCATGACACCCATGTTTAGGCATCTACACTGGCTTCCCGTGAAATTCCGCTGCCAGTACAAAATTGCTGTTTTGGCCTACCGTCATTTTGATGGTACTCTTCCTGTGTATCTTTCGGCATCCCTTCGCACATATCAACCATCCCGTTCTCTCCATTCAGCAAATGAAATGTTTCTCAAAATTCCTAGACGTAGTACAACATCTTTTGGTGAGCGTAGTTTTAGTTTCAATGCCCCCTCTGTCTGGAACTCACTGCCGGCTGGCCTGCGTGACGCATCCACTTTACCTATTTTTAAGTCGCAACTGAAGACTCATATGTTTCGACTGGCTTTTGCTTGATCGTAGGTTTTTTCTCATGATCATGTAGGGTGTTGTATCCATTCTCAAATTTGTAAGTTGGATTATGTGTTGTATTATGTGGGTAAGCTTGTTGATGAATGTCTGCGTGTGAATGTGGTTATGTCAGCGCATTGAGTTGTACAGAAGTGCGCTATACAAATGCTATTCATTATTATTATTATTATTATTATTATTATTATTATTATTATTATTATTATTATTATTATTATTATTATTATTATTATTATTATTATTATTATATTGGCCTGGGGGATTTGGCGACCAGTTTATTGTTTCATGTATGTTGGGCTCGTTCTACCAGGGTGCATTGAACGCATGCTATGGGGTAAAATAAACCATCAACTTAAGCTAACGTAGTCATCTCGGAGTAACAAAGAGTAGAATCGCTCTACTGCATGCCCTTCAAATAATTACTGTCAGTGAGAAGCAAGTTTGTGATGACCACACACATTCTTATAGGCGGTTGTTGTAGGTCTAAGCAATGTCTTGGTGAGATGGAGAAGGAGTTTCCACACAGTCTTCATTGACGCAAGACTGGACTTCGGCCTCCTGCAGACTGGTTGCTTGAGCCAGCGTTTCGAACGTGTGTGCTTTTTATCCTTTCACTTGTAGAATGTTCATATGTACAAGAGCTATGCGTGTCGCTAAATTAACTCGGGGTAACCAGTCAAGCTCCCAACATTTTCAAATAAGCGCATTGCAGAATTTTGCTAAATGTTCACGAAATCATCATTACCAATCTGGAAGCAGGTGCTGCCACTGGCTAGTTCTAGGTGACATCAATCTCAAGTGCAGTGCCGATAGAAATACGGAATTTCGTGGTGTGCTTGTGATCACATCAATCTGACTGATTGCTGGAAATTGTAGGCAACTCGTCAAATGTCAAATTACACAGATTGCGCGCAAACATATGCATGAATTAAAGGTTATGTCTGATTCACACATGCGAAGAGAGTATTTTGACTGCATCTGCACAACAGCAACACGATTCATATCTTCACAGGGGCAGTTTTCTAAGGTGAACTTGTACGGAAACTGAGCAAACGACACACATCTTCCTCCCCCAAAAAGCGCTTTAATGGCGAGGTACTTGAACAGACCTGAAAAGCAAGCAAGGAAGCAGCCTTGGTTATAGACGACTCCTCCGGAAGTTGATGACGTCGTCGTTGCCAGGGGCAACACGATGACACACTGAGTCAGTGGAGCGGACGAGCATGCTTGTAGCTCAGGGGTGACAGTCCGATCTTGCCGCAGGTTCCTTCCAGAACGTGCCGGGCCAGCCTTGGTTTGCCAGCTCGAGCTGTGTTCTTCGTCTCCTCTCAGTGTTTGCCCAGACGTCCCTTTCCGTCCTTTCCTAAAGGCTGTCCTGCCTCACTCTCAGCCCATCAGTTCCTGTAAAGGAGGCAATAAGATTCTGTATGTTACCTGACCAATGCATTATATGTATTTTTGTGATCTTAAGGTCAGCTGCTGTGTGAATGTGTGGTGGCTGTGTCCACGCGTCCAGTGGTCATCTAGATTGTCCAGACAATCTCCCCTCGTTCACTTTTGGTCTGTTCACTAGAAGCTACTGTGACAGCGGTCAGAGCAGTATTCACAAAAACAGCATGATATGATATCAACAATGCAAGGTAAATGATCATGGCAAAAAACTATAATTTTATACAAAAAATAATGGCCAGCACACCGCCACCATTGCAGCCACAACTGCCACAATCACCGTTATGGTCAAAGCCATCACCAACCAACACCATCATCGCCATAAGTCACCATCACCACCACCATGACTACCACTACCACCTACACTACCACAACCACCCACTACCACTACCACCACCATCGTTAAAGTCACCACCACCATCAACACTAGTCACTGTGGTCACCACCACCACAATCACTACTACTATTATGGCCATCACCACCTACACCTTATGGTCACCACCACCACCACAACCGCCGCCGCCACCACTGCCACCACCGCCACCACCACCTCTATGGTCAGCACCATCACTTTCACAATCTCCTCCACAGCCACAGCCACTACAACTGTTATAGGCACCACCACCATGATGGTCACCACCATCACCATCACCATCGATAACACAACCACAGCTACACCCATCGCAACAAAGATCATCACTATCGTCACACACACGATCACCTGCACTGTCAATGATGGTTCAATGAAAACATTAGCTAAGTGATCTGTGCTTTCGTTTTTTGAGTTTGTTTTGTCCTGACGAAGGGTGTAACACTCGAAATGTTGACCGCTTTGTCACGACTCGCATGCCCGGACCAGCATTTCTGCTCAAAACAAAGAAAACTATTAACATATCGTGGTTATTATAATAATAATAATAAAATAATAATAATAATAATAATAATAATAATAATAATAATAATAATAATAATAATAATAATAATAATAATAATAATAATAATAATAATACAGATTATTTATACGCACATACCTTCCCTAATAGGCAAGCTCATGGCGTTTACAATTTATTTTTCTCTCTCTCTGTCCACACTCATACAAAGCATTCCAACACTCGCACACTGTACAGTTGAATTAAAAGAAGAGTTACAGGGGACTACGTGTAGTGCAACACTCGCACACTGTACAGTTGAATTAAAAGAAGAGTTACAGGAGACTACGTGTAGTGCAACACTCGCACACTGTACAGTTGAATTAAAAGAAGA
Organism: Theodoxus fluviatilis; assembly: GCA_034096865.1. NCBI lineage: Eukaryota > Metazoa > Mollusca > Gastropoda > Cycloneritida > Neritidae > Theodoxus > Theodoxus fluviatilis. The sequence goes on from JAWQFJ010017829.1 coordinate 11,223, forward strand.
GTTACAGGAGACTACGTGTAGTGCAACACTCGCACACTGTACAGTTGAATTAAAAGAAGAGTTACAGGGGACTACGTGTAGTGCAACACATCAGTTGCCAGGGGCTGCAAAAATGGCTGACGTGGAATACCCTCATAAAGCAAAGTGAAGAAAAATGTGCCGCCCTATCTTGGCAAGTGCCACTTTTTCCGAGTGTAGTCACTTCCTTCAAATCGAATCTCCACAGAGCAAAGTGAGCGCTACCTCATACTGAGGACAAATGCACGAGCATGCAGGTTATCCTTCAATGTATGACAGTGACCATATTAACATTATCACATAAAGGTTCACTAAATCAAGTCACATACATGCATAAGGAAGTATATGAAGCTTTGTTGTACCACTTTTCCTATGAATAAGAATTGGTTATTGAATTTGCAGGCATCTTCGTAAGCTCTTTTGTATACTATTTGAGTTCGTTAAATGTGTATCTATGGGAAATGAAAATTGTTGATCTATAAGCATGTATTTATGCTAATTTGTTTTCTTCTCATGTTGAAATTTAACATTCGTTTCTTGTGAATCTTTTATTGTGTATTCTTTGTACAATAGGTCAATTGTCTGATTTAAATATATACAACTTAAATTTTGAAATGTTTGTAACTTGTTGTGAAGCACCAGTGAATTTCCTTAGGGATAAATAAAGGTCTGTCTGTCTGTCTGTCTGTCTGCCTGCCTGCCTGCCAGCCTGCCTGCCAGCCTGCTTGCCTGCCTGCCTGTCTGTGTGTCTGTCTGTCAGTCTGTCTGTCTGTTTGTCTGTCTGTCTGTCTCTCTGTCTGTCTGTGTGTCTGTCGGTGTGTCTGTCGGTGTGTCTGTGTGTCTGTCTGTCTGTCTCTCTGTCTGACTGTCTGTCTGTCTGTCTGTCTGTCTGTCTGTCTGTCTGTCTGTCTGTCTGTCTGTCTGTCTGTCTGTCTGTCTGTCTGTCTGTCTGTCTGTCTGTCTGTCTGTCTGTCTGTCTGTGTGTCTGTCTGTCTTTCTGTCTGTGTGTCTGTGTGTCTGTCTGTGTGTCTGTCTGTGTGTGTGTGTGTCTGTCTGTCTGTCTGTGTGTGTGTGTGTGTCTGTCTATCTGTCTGTCTGTCTGTCTGTCTGTCTGTCTGTCTGTCTGTCTGTCTGACCGAGAAATAATGGGTGCAATCGATTGCAATGTGTGTCTAGAGGCAGACGGCAAACCAACATGAAAGACACACCTTATATGGCAGTCAAGACAGAGCGTAATGTTATATAACCTTGATTTGACAGTCAAGCAGTCTTTGGGTTTCACTTCCCCTGGGTGGGGGTTGATGGATGGGCGGAGGCAGAGGTGGAGGTAGGGGGGTCGCCACGAGCTAGTTTTCATTCCAGCACTTGTCTGTTAGCATGTTCTACCTGGGTACCTTTGTGCTGGCAGACACCTGAGAAATTGAATGAATTTGAGTAAGAAACAGAGAGTGTGTTAGACTGGCAAATGCTTTTAAGTCGTTATGCAAAATTCTCTAACTTTCATTTCCATTTCAAAAACACTACAATATCTTTGAATTTGATGTCACAACGTGTCTCTTGACGCCGTGAGAAAATTAGTAGCTGTAAGCAATTCACTTTCTCCGTCTTTCAAACTCCGCCAAGGAGGTTTGTTTTTTCAGTCAGTAAGATAGTTTGCTCGTTCGTTTGTTCGTTAGTTTGTTCTTTCGTTATTCGGAAGGTCAACTTTAAAATTCAAAACGGATTCTGATGAAATGTTTGTGCAATAGGGTTTTACGCAAAGCACAATTCATTCAAATTTGGAGGTTATCTGCTATCTCGTTTTGGAATTAAAAAGCATAAACAGAAATTTTTATCCCCTAGGACATCGTGCGCATGTGCTGCACGCTGGTATATTTTTAGCCTCCCCTAGCCTCACGCGAGATCACGACCTGAGCATGAGAGGGCGAGAGAGCAGGTTTTAATGTTATCTGCTAAGATCACTGTTTGCGCCTGCCGGCGAAAGAGTTTCTAGCACAATTCACATCACGCGATTGAACTAATCCGTGCGGAATATTCATAAGGAGGTCACACGAGAGGCTTGTGGGATAGCACTCTGCTCCCTGACATACGACGTTAAAGTAGTTTTAAGACTATTTCGCACAAAACTAATAAATTGCGCTTGATGTTGCAACAAACAAGCATTTATTCGATAAAATGGAATGTTTGTGTTGAAATGGAAACAAGTTTTGACATCTGAATGATTTCTGTAAAAATGGGAAAAATTAGTATCCAGAACGAGGTATTTTAGGTACAATGTTGTAATGCGAAGGGTCAAGTCTATTACGCATTCATTGCGAACTACGCCAGAGTCACTACTGACTCGGGTTCACCGAATGATATCTCACCACACTGACTGCCTTGGTGGAGGTTTGCGTCCTCTGAGTGCCCTCTAGAGTTTTATTTTTCCTTGTCTGCCCATCCACACCGAAGATCTCAGCAATGATTTGAAAACTGATGCACTCAACGCCGAAGAACTGAGAACTATCCAACTAGATCCATTCATAGAAGGAGCACTGTGGAAATTAATGTCTAACTAAATTAGGTCCTGTTCACAGTAAATGTCTGCAAGAGGAACAGACACATTTTAAAAAATTGCGTCTCTCCACATGCTTTACCCATGATTTGCATGAGCGATCTTGAGAAGCTGTTCGTCACCCTCAGTATGGGTCGTTTGATGTTGCCGCAAATCCCGCAAAATCGTCCTCTGTGCATGCCGTGGGAAACTTGGCAAGGTCCCAAGCATAATGCTACGTCAATGCAATCTGGATTTCTTCAGGACAACATCGGTATTGAGAGTCGTAGTGCTTCAAAAAATAGGCTGTCAAAACCTGCTCACACGGAAATTACCAGGAAGGAAGATAAGAAAATTGTCTGAAGGAGCACAAAACACTTTCTTAGCAAATTCGATGCACTCAATCTACATGTCAGTCACGAGTTGCCTGGGGGTCAAACCATTCCTTTGATACCTGCTTCGATCTGTCTCAGTCCTACTAAACCATGGAGTTCGCCTGTTCTGGTAGGAACTAGCTGGCTGGTTAATTCCCTTCTCTGGATGCACCGGTTCAACTCCTGACAGGTCTGCGTCTGACGGCAGGGAAGGAAAACTGTCACATTGGAAGGCTTTGCAGACATTCTTTCTACGTCACGAACACACGTTTTACCTGGTCTCGAAAGAACCGGCTCAGACAAGCTTCGTCTGACAAGAGTTGGGAGAAAACCTCAATAGACAGACAAGCAGACAAAACGGACAGAGAGAAAATTCAGTAAGTGGCTGCAGGGCTGTGACCTCATGTCAGGGCTTTATGATCCATAAATTCCAAGTCCTTCTGTCAAAATCGCCACTGACGTGACGTCATCAGGGAATATGCGAAAACGAGGCCGAGTTGCCCGAGGGGATAGCGGTCGATACAGCAGATGGAGAGACCGAGACAATAGAAATGATTTACAGCTCATCAACGTTTGACAACAACAGTAGGCATACTTGTCCTTCCATTTCTACCCGAGCTATCCATCTGTCTCAGCGCGCTCTTCTTCCACCCTTTCTAGTTCCGCTGTGTTCTATTGATAGAGTATGGGCTAGCTCTCTCCGGTGAGGGCTGTCAAGATGCAGGAATCGATCTGCAAAAAGGTGCTCAACGTGATCCGTGGCATCCGAAATCGATAAATCAATAAATCAATGCGAAGCCAAGGAAGTAATGCGTCCGTTACACACACAGAGAGAGAGAGAGAGAGAGAGAGAGAGAGAGAGAGAGAGAGAGAGAACGAACGAACGAACTTTATTTTACAAGGGTAGTGAATTAGGCAGTAGTGCCTTTCTTACATTCAGCCCTTGAGGCAAAATATTCAAATGTGGTAAGAGAGAGAGAGAGAGAGAGAGAGAGAGAGAGGGGGGGGGGGGGGGGGGAGGAGCTGGGGAAAGGGGGAGGAAGGGAAGATAGAACGAGAGTAAGAGGGTGGGTGGGTTGGAGAGGGAGGGCCGGAGGGAAGGATATATATATATATATATATATATATATATATATAGAGAGAGAGAGAGAGAGAGAGAGAGAGAGAGAGAGAGAGAGAGAGAGAGAGAGAGAGACTGGTGTATGTCTGTGCGCGCACCGACGCGCACTCGCGTGAATATGTATTTTCTTGCGCTAGTGCGTATTTATTGCACATGTAGATAGATGTGGTTGGCGGGTGCCGCGTGCCGGGAGCTCTGCCAGGAGAACTATTTACCAGTGAAAACACACCCAGCCAAACTTTCACAAGAGCCAAGCCGAATCCGAAGTACATGATATTTAACTGTGTTGCAGCCGTGAAGGGCACACGTTTCCACTCCAACAAATGCACGACTGTGGAAAAGTTGGAGGCCGAGGACAGCCAGATGGAAATTTCCAAGTACATGTATATATGCTATAGAAATTCAGCTCCTCGCGCCACTGCTAAAAATAACCCTGTAGAGTTTTGGATCGCTATGTTATTGAGCAAGTGCTCCCTCGCGTACAGCTAAGCGGAGGCATGAATACGAATGTTTTACGTCAGGTAGACCACGTGGTCCTGGCGTGTTTTATGAATGGGGACACCGTGAGAGTGTACACTCCCTTTTCCACTTCCCTCCTGTATGACCTACTATAGAGATCTGAACCCCCCACCCCCACCCCCACCCTTCGCTCTCTCAGGGAGTGATGATGCAATCTCTGATCCACGTGGAGAGGGTGGGAGTGGGCACACCTGCTTTTCTTGTAGTGGTTGTTGTTATAAAATGGGTTTCTCACCGTGCTCTTATCACAATTCATGTTAGAAAATGTGAACTGAGAGATCAATTTCCATACTGAATTTCGCTCTAATGAAATCGGGCAGAGATGATTTCCTACTAACCAGCTAGCTAATCGTTGACAAGTTTCCTCCACACTTACTGCTGAAACCAGCAGCATTTTCTTCTCTGTGCACGTGAGTCAAGACTTGAATTTACTTGTCATATCCGTACAGTGAACGAGGACATACTTTGAAGAGGTCACTAACCAAATATCCACACTGAGTTGAGGACTTTGAAAAATCTTCGTGTTTCTTCAGTCACATGCAGGGCTAGACCACACCTTTCTTGTCCTTCAAACAAGTCTAGTGTTTAATTGCTTGTCGATGCGGTTTCCCGCGTCACCTCGCTCCCATTTACCGGTCCTTCTCGTGTTACCCTTCGAGTCCACTGTCCCATTCTGAGATCAACTGCTCCATTCATTTCGATGTGACTGCCCCTATTTATTTCGAGTTGACGGCCCAAGTCAGCTCATTTCAAAGCTCGGCCTTACCATGGGGACATGGGGGCAAGAATTCAGTTGTAGGAATCCGGGGTACACACTCCCCATTGATAAGCTACGACTGTGACGCACATTAAAGCCTCGATCCCTCTCACACCCCACCCCCAACCACATTGCCAGGACCATCTCCCCCGCCCCCTACTACCACCACTCACTCCCAACCCCATTCCCACCCCCATGACCACCCACATCCACTGTTCTACTCCTTCCAGCCCCACCTGTTCATCCACCCTGAGAATATGTGGTTGCGTGCTACACGTATGCTAGTGATTGATAGGGAGACTGGTCGAAATAATGCTTTCAGTATCAACAGTTTTATATAGTGGTTGCCTTTTCTCATTCTTTCTTTCTTTCTTTCTATCTTTCTTTCTTTCTCCTTTTCTCTCTTTCTTTCTTTCTTCCTTTCTCTCTTTCTTCCCTTCTGTCCGTCTGTCTATCTGTCTTTTTTCAATCCTTAGTGCTTTTATTTCAACTGAGCTGATTGCTTCTGCGGATGTCATAGTGAGTGCTCATTTTTGAGTGACACGTGTACCAAGTGACGCTCCCGGATCGCCATGAATGTAGAGCTGTGCATGGTTTGGTTGTTGTTGTCATTGGACGCAAGAAGGGATAGGAACATGTTGTTCATGCGTACCCAGCTGTACCCTTGTCACACATGGCCCTTACGCCCCACACCGAATGAATGATACATGTACATACACGCCCACACGTGCATACTCAGGTTTACATGCATAAACATATTTATTGGGCACCTCTGTGTGTGGGTCAGCCTGTCTGCCTGCCTGCTGGACATGCAAGAATTCATTTTCATCAACTTAGTTTACATGCGATATATATATAAAATATATAAAATGAGTGAATTAATTTCCTAGCTACTTCAGTCATGCTTGCATTTGATCAACGTGGCATTTTGCATCATGCAACGAACCGCTGCTTCAACATTTTCTGCTGATGCCGTCTGCCGCGCATCATGGAACACTCTCACCACAGCACAATTTATTCACCCCTTCCGATTCATACCCTGGCATGAATTTCCCAATGGAGGCGCACACGCCAGATGTCACCTCGGCGTTTCAATGTAATCTCTCACCAGTGTCGGCACCAATTCAAGTCGAATGAGGTTTTATGAATGTTGACTCACCAGCCAGTCCGACTGGTTGAGTGGGAGCATATCCTCGGAGTACCTCTATCATAACCTGAAAGCTCTCATAAACACCTCCTTCCCTGATCTTGATATTAAATGGTGCAGGACTCCTATCTTTTTCACTAACAGTCTCATTCAACCGTCATCACCTTACCTTTACTCTCCCACCACTCACTTACCCTCCTCTCCTCAACCAACCCCATCCTGCCTTTTTTTCATCCCTGTAGCTTGCTACACAACATGCTTTTCAATTGTATCATTCCTTGCGCGCGCGCGCGTGTGTGTTTTACCACGAGGAAAGACTGGACTGAATATAATGTATATAATACGTATATAGCCATGCTCAACCAAGTTCATTGTTCCAGGATGATTATATATCCTTCACATTTATGTTGCATTACAATCATCCACAAGCAATACACGTACGCAAGTTCGAATCGATCAACAACCTCTGAAGTAGCATGCGTTTCTCTTAAATATATATGTTATTTACATCTCGAAATCTGATATTTTAATGCTGACTATTTACCAATATCTACATGACACAACTAACCCTGGCCTGGGGGACATCTTATACGCAGATATGCTCTCCAGTTGCATGAATAATCGAATCTCTGATGTGCACCAGAACGTGTATAACAATCAGGGGTGATCATCTTTTCCATCTGCGTGAACAACTTCACATAATTTGCATTGTCTGAAGAGGGGCATGAGGTGAAAATCATGAGATGGGTAGTGTTTGTCCAGAGACAGACATAACCTGTACTTGACTTCACCCGAATTCACTTCTCTTTCTCTGCTGATGTGGGCACTAGTGGCGAAGAGGAGGAAACGAGGGGCCGGATGCCCTTTGTTTTCTAGCGCGGGGGTTTCCTCCTCAGATAGCAGTCGATGAGTCTCCCAGCGCCAAGGCTTTCTGTGGGGCGATTCGAAGCAGAAAAACTCTACCGCCAGGTAGTGACGCATGTGCGTGGTGCCCTTCCCCGCCACACCTTGCTCCCCTCGGTGTTGTGGTTGCTCAAGATTCGAGGGAAATTCCAGACAAAATGCTCCTCCATTAGAGCCACTGTGCGTGGCGCTTGGATAGTTACTGGGTCAGGCATTAATAGGCGCGAAAATTGTGAGGGAAGAATTTCCGCCAAAGATCTTTGTTCCCGCCAACACACGCGGCTGGCAGTGGCTAAACGAGACCTGCTTTGAATCAATGGAGACCACCGGTGTGAATAAAAATGGGATGTAAAAGGTAAAGGTAAAGGTGTGGTTTTTTATAGCGACTTACACCCTTTGTCAGGGTCTCAAACCGCTTACACTTTACCCCCTGATGTGTTCCCTTTCACAATGGAGCTGGAGGCTTTGACAAGTGGAGAAAGTGTTTACCTCTCCATGGAATGGACGAATGCAGAATCATCAAGGACCCCTGATATCACTGTGTGGTGGTGGGATCAAAGATCCTATATACACTGTATATAGGGTCTTTGGTGGGATGGAGGAAGAGAAACGAATGGTCGTTGCATTCTTCGATTGTTATTTTCTCGCAAAATTATGCAGGAAATTATCGGTGCCGACTTCAACGAATTTTCTAATCAAAACTACAATACTCTACATTCTTTTGTTAGGTGTCAACCATTGCTGTTGTATAATTATTATCATGCTGGTGATATAGCTGGGTTGCTCTGCACTCACCCCTTGCAAGAAAGCACAGCAAAATAACAGAAAGTGCCACGGCTGACTATTTTCAAACGTCTAATGCAACTACTTCAAAATCACATCCCTTGGCCGATTTCCGTTGACGTCAGCACAGTCGCCTTTCACCAGGATGGTCGACCCGGCCGCACGTCCTCCCTCCCCCCCCCCCCCCCTTCCTCCCCCTCACTGGTCACGTGACTGCATGGCCCGGAAAAATTTTCCTCTCGCCGCGTTTCACTCACCTCTCACATTTCCTGCCCAACGTTTGACCCTGACCCCGACAGACAGAACATCAAGCCAAGGACATATCCTTCATTTTCCATTCCCTGCCATTATAGGAGCAGTTTCATCCGAAATCCTCAGCATATTCAAAAAGAGGTTCGCGCTGCTCTAGAGGGGGTTCCAACAAATGTCTTATATACATGTCCAGCAACACTGATCTGCGTGGAAACTCGCTGAAACTCCATAAAGACAGTTTTCGGCTGAACATCAGGAAGAACTTCTTCTCACAACGTATCATCAAAACCTGGAATAGCCTACCAGATGCAGTTGTCACAGCTGCCTCAGTCCATGACTTCAAAGTTGCACTCGACGAACACTGGAAAGATCTCCCCACCCTCTACACACCAGAATGCCAAAATATGCAATAGATCTAGTAGTTAGCCCGCCACGCATTGCAGCAAAGTTAGTTTATCACATGGAACGTCAAACAGGCCTCACAAAAGGCCTCAAACGTCGTAAAAGTCAAGTCAAGTATGTAAACTAAGATCTTTCGTAACGGATTCGATCGAATGCGAAAGCCATGCCTCTGTGGCCAATCAATCCCAAGTCGGAGTGAAATGCGCTGTGAGGACACTTAATTGCGCAACACTTGTGTTATTAACGTTCTTTGGGGATCAGGGTCACTCAGATTTCCTTTCATTTCGAACGAGTAAGCAGCCCTCATTATGCAGTTGCACGCAACAGCAATGCCACACGTACATGCAGAGACTGTAAAGGTGATTTGGGTGTCATCAGTTCGAAACATTAGGTGGATGTGGTTGAAACAACACGTACGGACATTAAAAAAGAAGAAGACAGCCGATGTGAAATGGCTACTTTTCAATATAATCCTGAAAAGATGTCTATGTTTAAAGTGCTATTTCCATATGATCTTGCGATTCCTGTTTGTCAGCTAAAGCATTTTCTCTGCCAACATAATTTTTTTAGTTCGATGAAGTTGGACAACAACCAATATTACTGTTCCAGGTTTTAATGACAATATACAAAACAGTAAGGTCCTCTTGATCAAGAGTTATACTCGAAACATCGACCTTACTGTTATGTATATTGTCATAAAAGCCTGGAACATGGTTATTGTCTGATTCCCCCGGACCGCAGTCATTTGTTTCCTGTTCGATGAAGTTTACACAAACTAGAAGAGACAGTCACCCGAGTAAACGGTACGTACGTAGCATAAAGCAAGTAAGTCGATCAGTATTTTTTCACGGTGCGCACACACCAAAATCTTCCAGACATCACGTGAGATTTGATGGTAGACGCGCGGTGTCGGAGCTCTCTACGCGTGGGAGTCGCTTTTGCTCACGTCACAAAGGCTGTTGGTAAACACGGTTCACGAACGCGACTGCATGGCTGCGGCTGACTTCGGTTCAAGATCAATGAATGGATTTTGGTTCCAGCAGAGTTCTCTGCAGAGTCCAGCCTAAAAGCGACACACAATCACCTCGTCCGGCGGTCGGCTGGTCTATTTTGATGACATCCTATAAGCCCGTCCAGCCTCTAGTCTAGCTACGACCCAAGTGAGCGATTCAATGGTATAATTATGTGTACAAGGATCGGTGTCTCAGTGTGTGGGAGGCCCTCTAACTAAGAGCTACCAGTGCACATTGTTCAAGCCTATAGCTAGGATGGTGATCTCGTTCGTTCGACCAGTATAATCGAGCCTATTGTGTTACAGAAACGTACTTTGAATCAAGATTCGCTGTAAAGTTCCAGTGGAGAGAAAACGAATATAGATCTCTACAAGAGATGAGAGTTGGACGCGCAGAGAGAGAGAGAGAGAGAGAGAGAGAGAGAGAGAGAGAGAGAGAGAGAGAGAGAGAGAGAGAGAGAGAGAGAGAGAGAGAGAGAGAGAGAGAGAGAGAGAGTTGTGATGATGAAACCTCGGACAGGCCGCTGCTGACAGTGCATGCTTTGTTGGAAAACAAGATGGCTAAATCTGGCACTTATTAGCTGCGCCCGCAAAATCAATAAAATGGCAGGCAGGCTCACAGAGACAGGATGACAGGCAGGCAGCACACACACACACACACACACACACACACACACACACACACACTGATAGAACTCACATACATGTACGTACACACACATACACAGAACACAACACACGTGCGCTGACTCTCTCTCTCTCTCTCTCTCTCTCTCTCTCTCTCTCTCTCTCTCTCTCTCTCTCTCTCTCTCATTCAAACACTAACATATCCACACACACACACACACACGCACACACACGCACACGCTCTCTCTCTCTCTCTCTCTCTCTCTCTCTCTCTCACACACACACACACACACACACACACACACACACACACTCACAGAGTTAAACACACATACGCATGCACTGAATGACAACACATGTGACTTTGTTTTTGTGTAAGAAGGAGTGGCCTGAGGGTAACTGACTTACTTGACATACATACTACACTTCAAAAGAACACTCACCCTCCTCATGCATTGTAGCCCGCTTGCAGGATCTATAGCGTGTGGGTGGGGATTGAGGGTATGGTGTGGGTGTGTGTGTGTGGAAGGAGAGACACTATAATATTTTCTATAGTATCTCTGGTTGAAGGTGGGAGTTACGGGGTAGAGGGATCATGGGCGGGGCCTATGTTGCTTGGCCAATCAGAGGACAGGCTGGATATAAGGCTGTGTGGAATAGCTCAGTGGGTTTAGAAGGCTTCAACGTCGAAGAGAGAAGAACGTGTTGACCACGAGGAAGCAACCTCTGCATTCAGTTCAAAATGACGCAAGAAAAAGAGGATCTGGAGATTCTGGAGGTGGTGGAAGTAGTTCCTATGATCAACAACACTGGAGGAGCTAATGATATCTTTCCCTCTGGTCGAACTGTGAGCAGGGAGTGTATTTCATCGTGCCCCGCCATTGCAGTGGTGAGTAGCAGCAACATTGATAATCAGGCTCTAGCTCCCGCCATACATTTGGGTATCGTCCGCTAGTAGTACTACCGGCGTTGGAGACTCGTCTCCCCAACAACACAACGCCTTGTTTCCCCGTTTTCCAGTCGCCTGTTTCTTGTCTGGTCATGAGGATTGTTTTAGTTTATTCCAGTACCTTGATGTTTGAATATGTGTGAAGTTGACAGACGATTTCTCGAGGAAGAATAGTGTGTATATAGCTATTAATACTGTGATAGTTCCGGTTATTTAAAAAAAATCATGACTCGATTAATGTCTTTTTGAAGAAGAGATAACTGTGTTTCACTCATCTTCATTACCTATCGCTAAAACATTGTTCTATGTGAGGAAAGTATTCCGTTTGATCGATTAAAGGAAGAAGAAAGATGGCACAGGCTGAAACGGTGGGTAGAATTTTTTTAAAATTCATTTGGATTTTGGAAGTCCGGAACATACTTTTGACTGCAAATCGTTGAGACACAATACTGATATCGTTTAGAAACACGGACAGCTCAGTGTGAGTAATGGGGGAATACCCTGCACCTTTTTCCGTGAGGATTGAGGAAGTCGATTTCCTTACTGCTCTCATCGCATCATCTTCCTCTGAAATTCCTTAACTATTTTTGGGCACATAGCTGATAGCATATCTGTCCTATGTGTCGTTGCTGTGACTGGTCTGTCTCTGGCATGAGTGCATCATAGTCTAGTCGAGAATGAACTGGTTTCCGCTCGCCAATGGGTGTGGATCAACCCTGCTCAGTGCGTGTAGTGGCAGGCCAGGCGCCACGCTAGCTCAGAGCTGACGAAAGAAGTGAAGGGTTGGCTGCTGCCGCTGCTGCTGCCTCTGCCTAGAGTAGAGGGCACGAATCTTGCAGACGAAAATAACCCCCGCCTCCTCTAGCTCTCTGGCATGGTTCGCCTTCCGTCTGGATTTGGATGATTTTCCGCCCTCTTACCATTATTCACACTCTCCTTGTCTTTCCCTGTTCCAAGTCACGTATAAAGTGTTTTGAGCTTCGCGCCCTCACGTCCTCCTCATTCTTTTGATTTCAAGCTTGCACGGCTTGTGGCATCTTTGGGTGTAATGAGTGTAATCAGAGACACTATAGTATCTCTGGTGTAATGTGTGTGTAGTGTGCAGTGAGTCCTGTGTAGCCGGCGTACATTAGGAGTCACACCTGCGTTTATTACACGCTTGAGACACCATTCATTCTTGTTAGAGCCACAATGGCGAGCACCTGGTGCCGAGGTGAATGACATGTGGTCGTGTTCGGTGGTTTGCAGTGAGAAGCGAGAAACATGGCTGGCTGGTGTTTTAGGTTTCCCCCTTCTTCGGAAGAAACCCTCTCAGATTTACACCTCACCCCTGATGATTTTCCACCTGTCCCCTTGCCCTTCCCCTTTCCGTGTACCCCCGTTAGCTTTCCCCTTTTCCTTTTCCCGTATCGCTAGACTGTTATCATCCTCTATTCACCCTCCCATCCCCGCCACTTTCCTTCACCACGTTCCACCTCCCACCCCCTAGGGATCTAAGTGGACTCGTCCTCCTCATTCTGAAAGGACGCTCTCCTTTCAGGGTCAGACAGGGAGTGTCTGGGTGGCAGCCGCACTGGACTAACATTCCCCAAGGGGTCGGGTTTGTTCTTGTTCTTTACATTCCCCCTCCCCAGCCCCTTGCCCCCTTTCCTCCCTTTGAGACAGCAAGGCTTGGCGTGCACTGGAGGGACAAGTTTCGTAACATCGCTGTCTCCGCTCTTTGGGTTGTGGGGTTGTGCCTGGATTTTTTTACTCCATTGTCTGCATAGCACTTTCCACTTTACGAGTCTTCAATTCTTTTCCCTTGTCTAGATTCCGGCTCATTTGTGTCGTTACTTGGCGCCATTTTTTCCCTTGGCACAGTTCTCCAGTTTGTTGCTCGATTTGGCCGTTCTGAAATTGTGTAGAACGTTGTCATATTGCTCGTCATGTTTCAAATGGAGTCGGTTGCACGTCTGTGGTATCGCACGACAGCCCAAGTGGTTTTGTACATCGCTTCCTCTTTAGCACGTTAACACGAATTTCATGGCTACTAGGCAGAGAGAGATAGACATAAAAATGTTTAATTAAGAAAATTGTCACTGTGCTCCCTGTAGGGCGTGTGTGTGTGTGTGTGTGTGTGTGTGTGTGTGTGTGTGTGTGTGTGTCTGTGTGTCTCTGTGTGTGTGTGTGTGTCTGTGTGTGTGTGTGTGTGTCTGTGTCTGTGTCTGTGTGCGTGTCTGTGTCTGTGTGTGCATATTTGTGTGTGTGTGTGTGTGTGTGTGTGTGTGTGTGTGTGTGTGTGTGTGTGTGAGAGAGAGAGAGAGAGAGAGAGAGAGAGAGAGAGAGTGTGTGTGTTAGGAGCAGACTGTATATGTGTGCTAACTCTGTCATCTTTGTGTCTTGTCTGCACCTGTTTGCCGTCTATATGTCTGTCAGCCTGCCTGCCTGCCTGCCTCTGTGTGTGTGTGTGTGTGTGTGTGTGCGTATTTGTGGGTGTGTCTGTGTATTATTGTGTCCGTGTGTGTGTGTACGTGTGTATGTGTATATGTATGTGTGTCTCTTTCTTTCTATCTCTCTTAAAAGACCCCCTGACTATAAACTTCCATCTCGCGATGAATTAAAATAACCAATCAAATATGAGAGTGCGGCTACCCTTTGTGTGACATTTTTACAAAATTCTAAATACCTTCTCCACAAGTGATAAAATTAAGTCGTCAGGCCGACTTTTCTCTGAGAGTACGAGCTCTTCTGTGAGGGAGGTACTGAGTGAGGCTAAGCGTGACACCAACATACTGGATGCTTAGTAGCGGGATCATGTTGCAATTCGACTGAACTCGACATATCTGCCACATAAGTCAGGAAAAAACAGGAAGTAGGCCTACCTTTACCTCAAACTCATCTCCTGAATACAGACCAACAATCTAGAAAAAGTCGTGAGAAAACCTTAGAAAACGTCTGGAGAAATCGATGAAGAAGCTCTAATGAAAGTCCTCGATGGATCATCGCCTTGTTTTGAGCAACATCGATGTCGTTTAGAATCGCTCCATCGACTCATACCCGTACGCGGCTATGTTTGGAATATATTTCTCTGGGACGGCTTTGCCAAGTGGATGCAAATACTTGCAAGTGTAGTCGGGTGATGCCAGAATAACAAGTCCATTTGTGTTTGCCGGGTTTGCCCTCGGTCGGACAGGCTGAGCTTGCGAACTCACCAGCAAAGCTTTGGCATGATTCATTATGGTACCAGATGTCGCGAAAGACCGCCCAGCCTGCACCGGAATCGAGACTGGGGGCTTGGCATCTTGACCACCCAACGTCAATATTGCGCTTTCAAATGTTGCCAAAGGAGCATGCAATAGAGGGACTGCCTCTCCAGTAGCCGTCCATAGGAAGCCGATTGATATATGTATGTATGTATGTGTGCATATTATAATTATATATGTAGGCCTAATCGTTATAGAAGCCCCCTCTGTTCATGTTACTGTACAGATCATTACTCACACAGGTGGCTTGAGGACCGATCACGAGAGCGAGTAATGGGACGGAGCGCATCCTGTTGTTGAATGACGCCCAGCAGTGGTAAGCCGGTCGCTGTGCCCATGCAAGCGTGGTACCGGCAGTTTACCTCCGGTCAGAGAGTTTATGCAGAAGAGAAGATCATCATCAAGGCTCTGTCTCAGAAAAAGTGGCGCCAGCAACATCCAAACTACAACCAAAATGACAGCTACCACTTTCTGAATAGAGCTGACCAAGTCATTCTGTTCAGACTCCGAACAGGACTCAACAAATTGCCGGCACATATGTTCCACAAGTTCAAAGTCGGTCAGACAGACAGATGTTCTTGCGACACTGCCTCGATGACAGGTGAACACCTTCTCCAAGACTGCCCCCACCATGATGCCCTCAGAAGAGCCACATGGCCAGACCCAACACCAGTGAGGAGCAAACTCTATGGCAACCTGGAGGAGCTGCGGAGAACAGCTGCATTTGTGCGGGCGACTGGCGCAATCATCTAACGATCGACAAGAAGAAGAAGAAGAGAGTGTAACACTGGAAGTCGGGGTTTGCCACCTGCTAACTCTCTCCATGAATTCCAGCCCATGGGGAATGGAGAAGGGAATGGGGAGTGAGATAAGATGGGGATGGGGAATGATGGAGAAGGGAGTAACATACAGAAGGAGTGTGTATGTGTGTGTGTGTGTGTGTGTGTGTGTGTGTGTGTGTGTGTGCGTGTGTGTGTGTGTGTTTGAGATGGAGAAGGGGGTGGGGGGTGAAATGGGGAAGGGGATGGGGAGTGAGATGGAGAAGAGGGTGGGGAGTGAGAAGGAGATGGGGAGTGAGATCAGATGGGGATGGGGAATGATGGAGAAGAGAGTAACGAACGGAAGGAAGGGTGTGTGTGTGTGTGTGTGTGTGTGTGTGTGTGTGTGTGTGTGTGTGTGTGTGTGTGTTTGAGATTGAGAAGGGGATGGGGAGTGAGATGGAGAAGGGGGTGGGAGTGAGATTAAGAAGGGGATGGGGAGTGAGATGGGGAAAGTGGTGGAGAGTGAGATGGAGAAGGAAATGGGGAGCGAGATGGAGAAGAAGATAGAGAGTGAAATGGGGATGGGGATGGGGAGTGAGATGAGAAGGGCATGGGGAGTGAGATGGAGAAGGGGATGAGGAGTGAGATGGAGAGATGGGGAGTGAGATGGAGAAGGGGATGGGGAGTGAGATGGAGAAGGGGATGGGGAGTGAGATGGAGAAGGGGGTGGGGAGTGAGATGGAGAAGGGGATGGGGAGTGAGATGAAGAAGGGGATGGGGAGTGAGATGGAGAAGGGGATGGGAGTGAGATGGAGAAGGGGATGGGGAGTGAGATGGAGAAGGGGATGGGGAGTGAGATGGAGAAGGGGATGGGGAGTGAGATGGAGAAGGGGATGGGGAGTGAGATGGAGAAGGGGATGGGGAGTGAGATGGAGAAGGGGATGGGGAGTGAGATGGAGAAGGGGATGGGGAGTGAGATGGAGAAGGGGATGGGGAGTGAGATGGAGAAGAGGATGGGGAGTGAGATGGAGAAGGGGATGGGGAGTGAGATGGAGAAGGGGATGGGGAGTGAGATGGAGAAGAGGATGGGGAGTGAGATGGAGAAGAGGATGGGGAGTGAGATGGAGAAGGGGATGTGGAGTGAGATGGAGAAGGGGATGTGGAGTGAGATGGAGAAGAGGATGGGGAGTGAGATGGAGAAGGGGATGGGAAGTGAGATGGAGAAGGGGATGGGGAGTGAGATGGAGAAGGGGATGGGGAGTGAGATGGAGAAGAGGATGGGGAGTGAGATGGAGAAGAGGATGGGGAGTGAGATGGAGAAGGGGATGTGGAGTGAGATGGAGAAGGGGATGTGGAGTGAGATGGAGAAGGGGATGTGGAGTGAGATGGAGAAGGGGATGGGGAGTGAGATGGAGAAGGGGATGGGGAGTGAGATGGAGAAGGGGATGGGGAGTGAGATGGAGAAGAGGATGGGGAGTGAGATGGAGAAGG
The DNA here is from genome assembly GCA_034096865.1 of Theodoxus fluviatilis. Classification (NCBI taxonomy): domain Eukaryota; kingdom Metazoa; phylum Mollusca; class Gastropoda; order Cycloneritida; family Neritidae; genus Theodoxus; species Theodoxus fluviatilis. The sequence continues at coordinate 28,116 of JAWQFJ010017829.1, forward strand.
GGATGGGGAGTGAGATGGAGAAGGGGATGGGGAGTGAGATGGAGAAGGGGATGGGGAGTGAGATGGAGAAGGGGATGGGGAGTGAGATGGAGAAGGGGATGGGGAGTGAGATGGAGAAGGGGATGGGGAGTGAGATGGAGAAGGGGATGGGGAGTGAGATGGAGAAGGGGATGGGGAGTGAGATGGAGAAGGGGATGGGGAGTGAGATGGAGAAGGGGATGGGGAGTGAGATGGAGAAGGGGATGGGGAGTGAGATGGAGAAGGGGATGGGGAGTGAGATGGAGAAGGGGATGGGGAGTGAGATGGAGAAGGGGATGGGGAGTGAGATGGAGAAGGGGATGGGGAGTGAGATGGAGAAGGGGATGGGGAGTGAGATGGAGAAGGGGATGGGGAGTGAGATGGAGAAGGGATGGGGAGAGATGGAGAAGGGGATGGGGAGTGAGATGGAGAAGGGGATGGGGAGTGAGATGGAGAAGGGGATGGGGAGTGAGATGGAGAAGGGGATGGGGAGTGAGATGGAGAAGGGGATGGGGAGTGAGATGGAGAAGTGGATGGGGAGTGAGATGGAGAAGGGGATGGGGAGTGAGATGGAGAAGGGGATGGGGAGTGAGATGGAGAAGGGGATGGGGAGTGAGATGGAGAAGTGGATGGGGAGTGAGATGGAGAAGGGATGGGGAGTTAGATGTAGAAGGGATGGGGAGTGAGATGGAGAAGGGATGGGGAGTGAGATGGAGAAGGGGATGGGGAGTGAGATGGAGAAGGGGATGGGGAGTGAGATGGAGAAGGGGATGGGGAGTGAGATGGAGAAGGGGATGGGGAGTGAGATGGAGAAGGGGATGGGAAGTGAGATGGAGAAGGGGATGGGAGTGAGATGGAGAAGGGGATGGGGAGTGAGATGGAGAAGGGGATGGGGAGTGAGATGGAGAAGGGATGGGGAGTGAGATGGAGAAGGGGATGGGAGTGAGATGGAGAAGGGAATGGGGAGTGAGATGGAGGGGATGGGGAGAGATGGAGAAGGGGATGGGGAGTGAGATGGAGAAGGGGATGGGAGTGAGATGGAGAAGGGGATGGGTAGTGAGATGGAGAAGGGGATGGGGAGTGAGATGGAGAAGGGGATGGGGAGTGAGATGGAGAAGGGATGGGGAGTGAGATGGAGAAGGGGATGGGGAGTGAGATGGAGAAGGGGATGGGGAGTGAGATGGAGAAGGGGATGGGGAGTGAGATGGAGAAGGGGATGGGGAGTGAGATGGAGAAGGGGATGGGGAGTGAGATGGAGAAGGGGATGGGGAGTGAGATGGAGAAGGGGATGGGGAGTGAGATGGAGAAGGGGATGGGGAGTGAGATGGAGAAGGGGATGGGGAGTGAGATGGAGAAGGGGATGGGGAGTGAGATGGAGAAGGGGATGGGGAGTGAGATGGAGAAGGGGATGGGGAGTGAGATGGAGAAGGGGATGGGGAGTGAGATGGAGAAGGGGATGGGGAGTGAGATGGAGAAGGGGATGGGGAGTGAGATGGAGAAGGGGATGGGGAGTGAGATGGAGAAGGGGATGGGAGTGAGATGGAGAAGGGGATGGGGAGTGAGATGGAGAAGGGGATGGGGAGTGAGATGGAGAAGGGGATGGGGAGTGAGATGGAGAAGGGGTGGGGAGTGAGATGGAGAAGGGGATGGGGAGTGAGATGGAGAAGGGGATGGGGAGTGAGATGGAGAAGGGGATGGGGAGTGAGATGGAGAAGGGATGGGGAGTGAGATGGAGAAGGGGATGGGAGTGAGATGGAGAAGGGGATGGGGAGTGAGATGGAGAAGGGATGGGAGTGAGATGGAGAAGGGATGGGGAGTGAGATGGAGAAGGGATGAGGAGTGAGATGGAGAAGGGGATGGGGAGTGAGATGGAGAAGGGGATGGGGAGTGAGATGGAGAAGGGGATGGGGAGTGAGATGGAGAAGGGATGGGGAGTGAGATGGAGAAGGGGATGGGGAGTGAGATGGAGAAGGGGATGGGAAGTGAGATGGAGAAGGGAATGGGGAGTGAGATGGAGAAGGGGATGGGGAGTGAGATGGAGAAGGGGATGGGAAGTGAGATGGAGAAGGGGATGGGGAGTGAGATGGAGAAGGGGATGGGGAGTGAGATAGAGAAGAGGATGGGGAGTGAAATGGAGAAGAGGATGGGGAGTGAGATGGAGAAGAGGATGGGGAGTGAGATGGAGAAGGGGATGGGGAGTGAGATGGAGAAGGGGATGTGGACTGAGATGGAGAAGGGGATGTGGAGTGAGATGGAGAAGGGGATGGGGAGTGAGATGGAGAAGGGGATGTGGAGTGAGATGGAGAAGAGGATGGGAAGTGAGATGGAGAAGGGGATGGGGAGTGAGATGGGGATGGGGATGGGAAGTGAGATGGAGAAGGGGATGGGGAGTGAGATGGAGAAGGGGATGGGGAGTGAGATGGAGAAGGGGATGGGGAGTGAGATGGAGAAGTGGATGGGGAGTGAGATGGAGAAGGGGATGGGAAGTGAGATGGAGAAGGGGATGGGGAGTGAGATGGAGAAGGGGATGGGAAGTGAGATGGAGAAGGGGATGGGGAGTGAGATGGAGAAGGGGATGGGAAGTGAGATGGAGAAGGGGATGGGGAGTGAGATGGAGAAGGGGATGTGGAGTGAGATGGAGAAGAGGATGGGAAGTGAGATGGAGAAGGGGATGGGGATGGGGATGGGAAGTGAAATGGAGAAGGGGATGGGGAGTGAGATGGAGAAGTGGATGGGGAGTGAGATAGAGAAGGGGATGGGAAGTGAGATGGAGAAGGGGATGGGGAGTGAGATGGAGAAGGGGATGGGAAGTGAGATGGAGAAGGGGATGGGGAGTGAGATGGAGAAGGGGATGTGGAGTGAGATGGAGAAGAGGATGGGAAGTGAGATGGAGAAGGGGATGGGGAGTGAGATGGGGAGTGAGATGGGGATGGGGATGGGAAGTGAGATGGAGAAGGGGATGGGGAGTGAGATGGAGAAGGGGATGGGGAGTGAGATGGAGAAGGGGATGGGGAGTGAGATGGAGAAGAGGATGGGAAGTGAGATAGAGAAGGGGATGGGGAGTGAGATGGAGAAGGGGATGGGAAGTGAGATGGAGAAGGGGATGGGGATTGAGATGGAGAAGGGGGGGGGAGTGAGATAGAGAAGGGGATGGGAAGTGAGATGGAGAAGGGGATGGGGAGTGAGATGGAGAAGAGGATGGGAAATGAGATGGAGAAGGGGATGGGAAATGATGGAGAAGGGGATGGGGAGTGAGATGGAGAAGGGGATGGGAAGTGAGATGGAGAAGGGGATGGGGAGTGAGATGGAGAAGAGGATGGGAAGTGAGATGGAGAAGGGGATGGGGAGTGAGATGGAGAAGAGGATGGGGAGTGAAATGGAGAAGAGGATGGGGAGTGAGATGGAGAAGGGGATGGGGAGTGAGATGGAGAAGGGGAGTTAGATGGAGAAGGGGATGGGAAGTGAGATGGAGAAGGGGATGGGGAGTGAGATGGAGAAGGGGATGGGAAGTGAGATGGAGAAGGGGATGGGGAGTGAGATGGAGAAGAGGATGTGGAGTGAGATGGAGAAGGGGATGGGGAGTGAGATGGAGAAGGGGATGGGAAGTGAAATGGAGAAGGGGATGGGAAGTGAGATGGAGAAGGGGATGGGAAATGATGGAGAAGGGGATGGGAAGTGAGATGGAGAAGTGGATGGGGAGTGAGATGGAGAAGAGGATGGGGAGTGAGGTGGAGAAGGGGATGGGGATTGAGATGAAGAAGGGGGGGGGGAGTGAGATAGAGAAGGGGATGGGAAGTGAGATTGAGAAGGGAATGGGGAGTGAGTGGAAAAGGGGGTGGGGAGGAATGTGGAGAAGTTCAGGGGGGGTGGGGGTGGGGGGGTGGGAGAGATAAGGTTGGAGAGATGGTAAGTGAAATGTGGGGTGGAAAGTGAGATGTATTAGATAGGGAGTTTGATGGGACTGGGGTGGGGAGTGAGACTCAGGTCAGGGTAGGGAGTGAGATTAGGGGAAGAGGGAGTGAAATGGAGGGAGTATGTCGTTTGGAATGGAAGAGACTGATGTTAGGGGTGGGGGGTGGGGTTGGGGGGATTGGGAGTATTGGGAGGTGATCGACAAGAATGGGTAGGGAGGATGAGGCGATTGAGCGATGGAGTGTTAGTTGTATCCCCTAAAGACGTGCATGCAGGTAAGCGCCGTCTTCGGCGAGCGGGAAAAGTCTTCTCTGCTATGACCTGCTTTTCGTCTACCATGGCACAGGCTCTACCAGTCGATTCCCCCTGTTCTCTCTCCTTGATACGACCTCCGTGCACTGACCTCAGTGCTTGTTCCATCAGTTCCACTTTTCATCCGAACTCGGCCATGGCTGTAGTCCAAGAGTCTTCCATCCACCCAGATTACTCCGACTACATCTCACTACCCACCGCTTTCTCCATCTCACTTCCCACCCTCCTTCCCTCTCCGTCTCACTACCCACCTCCATCTCAATTCCCACCCACTCCATTTGCTCCAAAACTCACTCTACCCAAATATCAACCCCTAATACCCCCCCCCTGGCTTTCCTTCCATCTCCTTCCCCAGCCCCTTACTCCTACCCCTTCTTCACTCCCCACCCACCTTTGTACCTCTAACCTATCTTCACCCCTGACCCGACCTAGGAGCTCAATTGATCTGAGCCTCCAGACGGGAGGGAAAGGGGAAGGTGACCCAGGGAGGAGAAGTCTGCGAGGCTTCCTCTTCTCCCCTATATTCAATTTGGCCTGATGGCTCCTCCCAAAGCAGATGTATACCTTCCCTGTTAATGGCTTTCCCTGTGATGACTGCCAGCGAAGCAAACTCTACCCCCGCTGTGACTGCTCTAGACTTGCACTTCATGGAACTCGTTCTCGGTAATCAGACTGGGAGTTCCGAGTTCCCCAGGGACGAATAGGGGTTAGTAGGATTGTGTCCGCATTGCGTTCTAATGCATCCGATGTTCCCGTGTGTTCTTGCCTTGTGATGAGAAAGGTTCGTTTGATACTTTGCCCGCTGTAAGATATTTTCTTGGATCTGTAAAAATTCGTGAACGAGCATGCACCTACGTTCATTCAGATTTGATCATGTATAATATGCTCATTGTCGACTTCAGTCGCACAGTTAAGCTGTAGCATATATGAGACGTATTCTCTATATACACTTCATTGACACATGCAATGGGTGATTGATGAGTTAGTGGTCTGAGGTAGGAGATGAGTTATACAACTCTTGTTATGGGCACGTGTTTTCAACTCTATGAGTGATTATGCAGAAAGTTTGAAGTTAATAACTTATGTGGTATATCTGTTTTGAATAACTGAACATTGCAAGTCAGTGCCATGTGAGAAAATGAACGACATTGACCCTCGTGTAGTCATCCACTACGTTGGTCTCAAAAACTTATCACCCAAGGAGATTCACGAGGACATGATGGCAACACAATGGGTGGGTGGCCCTTCTTACAGTAAGGTGAAGAAGTGGGCTGCTGAATTCAAATGTGCAGAGAGAGCCTGGAAGACGACCTCTCTCCTGGAGGTTCTGTCACCATCACCACACAGAAGATGAATAATAATAATAATAATAATATAGTTTATTTACGCACATACCTTCCCTTGACAGGCAAGCTCATGGCGTTTACAATCCAAAGAATCAACACTCATACAACCACTCAACACCACATTCCCACAAAAACTCACACACTACACACATAAACAAAACAAAGACTAAAGTCCAATAGAACAAACTATACAATATACACAGCACTTGCAGGCAAGGTCAAGTAAGGCGAAGCAGCTCAGCGGGAAAGGCGGATCGGAAGAGGTGGGTCTTTAGAGCACTTTTGAACTGGGGCAGAGTGTCAGAATGGTGGACTGAGAAAGGGAGACTATTCCAGGTCACAGGTTCAATATAGGAGAAGGCACGCTGTTCTTGATTTTTGACTCACATGCGAAGCAAAAGTGAGTCTATGTACTCAGCCGTGTCGTCCGTCCGTCCGTCCGTCCGTCCGGGCGTCCGTCCGTCCGGGCGTAAAAAACTTAAACGTTGGATTTTTCTCGGAGACTATTAAGTCTGTCAACACCAAATGTGGCATGATGGTGTATGATGACACGGCCTCAAAAAACATACATAGTGACTTGACCTTGCTTCAAGGTCAAGTTCACAGGAGCCATAAATGTGGTCTCAAAAACAGTCATTTTTCACATTTTCCCAATTTTCTCCCACGTTATTGAGAATGGCGACCTTAGCTACAAGTGGTATATAGGTCAAAGCAAGCCCTATCTTTTGATACCAGTTTGGTTGACCTTGCTTCAAGGTCAAGGTCACAGGAGCTCTTCAAAGTTGGATTGTATACATATTTTGAAGTGACCTTGACCCTGAACATGGAAGATAACTGTTTCAAACTTAATAATTATGTGGGGCACATGCTATACTTTCATCATGAGACACATTTGTTCACATATCATCAAGGTCAAGGTCACTTTGACCCTTATGAAATGTGACCAAAATGGGGTAGTGAACCACTAAAAGTGACCATATCTCATGGTAGAAAGTGCCAATAAGCACCATTGTGCTTCCTATGTGTTGAATTAACAGCTTTGTGTTGCATGACCTTGGATGACCTTGACCTTGGTCACATGTATTTTGGTAGGAAAATGTGTAAAGCATTTCTTTGTGTATGATGTCATTGGTAGGTTTAGTTGTTTGACCTTGACCTTGAAGGTCACCTGAAGGTCAAGGTCATATAAAGGTCAAGGTCAAGCATGTGAGTCGTATGGGCTTTGCCCTTCTTGTTCTTGTTACGGCGGGGGACCTTAAGTATTCTAGAGTCAGCAGCTGAGCGTAGAGAGACTGTAAGAATTTCTGTAAGAGCGTGTGGTGCGGTGTTGTTGATGGCCTTGAAGCACAAAGTAGCAAGTGTATAATTTATCCTCTAAGAGATGGGGGGGGGGGGGGGGGGGAGCCAGTGAAGTGTATGTAGGAGTGGAGAGACATCGGTACGCTTGGGACATCGAAAAACTAGCCTAGCAGCGCAATTTCTGAACTTTCTGGAGTTTGTTAAGCAGAGTGTCAGGGATGCCAGCGAGAAGAGAATTTCCATAGTCGAGACAAGACAGAACAAGTGATGTGATGAGCGTTTTGGTGGCCTGCTGAGAAAGATAATGACGAATGGTACTAATTTTCCTTAACTCATAATATGCTAACTGACAGACTTTGTTGATATGGGCTCTCATTGACAGATCATCGTCAAACATGACGCCTAAATTTCTAACAGACTGAGAGAAGACGATGTCACTGTGACCAATGGTTAGTTTGAGGGCTTGATCCGATTCGCCTCCGCCGCCCACGAGGAGTGCTTCAGTTTTTGAGTCATTGAGTTGGAGCTTGTTCAGGGTCATCCACCGTTTCACGTCAGAGATACAGTGTTTGCTGGTAGAAAGAAGAGAGTGGATTTGACTGGGATGGGAGGAGTTGTAGAGCTGGGTATCATCAGCAAATTCACTGTGAGAGACTGAATGACTATATATTACACTAGATGGTTTACCCGTCTTCACCTTTTCCCGTCTCCACCTGTTCCCGTCTCCACCTTTTCCCGTCTCTACCATTTCCCGTCTCCACCTTTTCCTTCACATTCACCAAACATCAACGCGTGATGAGATGAGCGAACTCGGACCCATAAAACCTCGTGCAGCACGAAGCACACATTGGAGCCGAGTTGCCTCCCTTCACCCTCTCACAAAGCACACGTTGGAGCCGAGTTCCCTCCCTTTGCTGTCAACAGTCCCATGACTAAAAAGTTCCAGAGGGAATATCTCCGGAACGGTCGGAGGTACGCCTTCCAAAACGCAATGACTACCCCCATCCAGTCATGGGGGAGCGACTTGCCAAATTTCGCGGAGATCCGTGCATGGGCGGCCGAACACATAGAGCGGACAGACAGAGATCCGGATAGACAGAAACCGTTTGGGTTTTATATATAGAGATTGGAGAGTGGTTGGGTGTACAGTAGTTGTAAACAGCAGAGGACCCAGAACAGAGCCCTGAGGGACTCCATACTTGAGAGGTGTAGGATCAGAAGCAAAACCCAGCGTACAGTTGTTGACAGTAGAGTTTATAGAGACATCAGCAAAAGGAAGAGGCGCAGACTCAGTGTCTGAAGCGTCAGATACTGGGCTGAGGGACACCGACCTGAAGACTGAAGATGTAGGCGATGATGCGCTGCCAGAGGCGATGACGTCGGGATATGCAGCGATGAAAATACAGCTGTGCGTTTGTCGGATTTACCCAGAGACTGTTCAATGAATGCACACACAAGAATCTGTGCAGAAGGGTGACAGTCAGATTTAGGTTTAGGGTTCGTGAAACAGTGAGCATGACGTTGTTCATTTTTCCCCCCCTCTCCTGGATCGTCGTGGCCTCTTGGGAAGATTACTGACAATGCCAAGCTCCTTCATCGTATTAGGGTCTGCAACGGGGGTTGTTGCTTCCCCTGACAAGCTAAGCGCAAGAGTTATCGCGCCTGCTTGGTCAGTACACTGCATTATTGTAACTATGGCGGTAATGGACACTGCAAATTTCGAACGATGGCGTATGCCGGAATTAAAGCAGTTCATACGGGAAATGCAACAGCCATTGTCGGGTACGAAAGCAGACCTAATTCAAAGGGTCAAGGGCTGTATTGCTTTGAAGGTAAACAAAGCAATCGGCGGGGGAATCCGACATAGACTGTGCCGACGCTTTGGCCCCAAAGTTTCCAAAACTAACAACACCATCGGGCCAAAAACTTCCTGATCCAGTCAGTCTCAAGACAGGATGGTGTTCGGCAGTGGATTTTCCTGCAGATTTTCGGGATGCAGACCTGTACAACTATTTTGTTTTGAGAATAAGAGTAGTCGTGAACTCCCCTCCCGAGCTTGTGGCAGCCTGTGGGGTGTCAATCTCCTCACAAAGTCCCTCCCCCCTTGCATAACGGACTCACGGTTGAACCTGTGTGTGGCCACTACAACACAAGCATTTACAAGGGAATATGCGCTAAACAGGCCGTTTTTAACCGGACTAACACTTTCCTTTGAAACATATATAGTATTCCCATGGCTTGCTCTGGCAGGGCGCACCAACCGCCATATTGTCCTCAGCTCGAACACAAAACGCTCATTTTCAGGATTACTGATACACAAACATAGGCACCGTACTTAAATAACGGTAATAATGTCTCAAAGCACAAAGTAGAGTACATCAATAGTTAATGAATATTGCTACATTATTCATATTGAGTTGTGCGTCGAAATCGAATCAAGTTAAAAGTTAGGCTACAGAGTACTCACTACTAGACAGCTTCTCGTGTAACTGTGTAGTTCGGACAGAAAACTGTTTGCATATATGCTTTACCTACTCTCAGGATAAGTTTCTGAGCTAAGTGTTCGCCTAGTCAAAGATATGCCCGGTTAAGAACTGTCTTAATGAGTGATATCAGACGCATCAACCTGTACATGCAGACAATGGGGATGAACGAACAAACGAATGCATTAATATACATAATGACCGACGGAACGAATGAATGAATGAACGAACGAATGGAGCTTTACTGCTTAATATTAGCCTATGACGGCTAGTTAAGACCAATAACAAGAACATAACTGGAGCAAATGAGACTAAGAGCGAGTCAAGCCTTGATACCTATAGACTATAGTTTAAATTTTTTCACGTTTCGCGTAAGGAGATGCGATTCGTAACATCAACAAAAAGGATAAACAAAGACGAACACGGAAATATGAGGAGGACAGCAACAACAACAATGAATATGCGAGTGCATTTAATGATATTTTTAACGAGTCAATCACTCAATGCAGTTGGCGCGAGCTCTGTTCAATAATCATGCACTGCATTCCTGCAGCAGAAATGCTGAGAACGAGAGAGACCTAGTATTCAACAGCACTACACTGCACCGATCCACGCCATTATTTAGTTACATCTGCTTGCAAGCTCGAACCTAGCTTCGTCACTTCATGCCTGCTTACTGCGACAATAAACGATCACTTTGCCACGGTAGCACTGGCAAACACAACAAAAATGAACACCTCTTGGTACTCTCTCACTGCGTTCTGAAGCCATTCTGTACTGACCAGAGACCACTTTTTGGTTCCCCGCGCGAAAGAGCATCAGCGGCAATAACTCCTGATTTCCAGCTTCGTTGCAGACCCTAATAGGTGAGGAAGGAGGAGGGCGTCACGGAACAGTCGGCCTTGGACAGGAGGTCCATACGGCCGTACTGACGAAGCGGGTGTGTCTTGATGTTGTTTTGGTTTAGTGCACTTGCACCAAGCAAGCCAGCAGGGTTGACAGAAGTTGAGGTGAGTCGCTGGTCAGGCAAGCTAGCACTGGGGCCAGGGTGAACACTGCGTCACCCTGCCTGGTTGTCCATGGGGGCTCGGAATTGGGTGAGCTCCCACTCTGCTGCACAGGGCCTGGGGTGTTTGTTGTTGTGAACACCCGGTCATGCCTGACAACCAGCAATGGCAGGCCCACTGCAGATAGTAGAGACAAGGCATGGAGAAATGCCAGAAAGCCCATAACTTTGGCCTCCGGTGGCAGAATTGCACAGAAAGTGCTCCATGGCGGCGCCCACATCTTGACAAATGTTCCAGACAAAGATGAAGAACAGGACAAGGACAGGAACGACACAGCATCGCAAAAACGGCAGAGCTCAGCAACAACGCCTGTCAGGGCGCGTGAACTGGAACTCACCCTCCATCATTCAGAAGATCCATGGCATGATCATCACAGATCGACGAATAACGCAGCGATACATTGCCATGTAGCTGGTTATCTCACAGTAACGCGTTCATTCTGTTATCCTCAACGAAGTCCAAATGACTAAGGGGTCAGCTCGCTGGGTCCCGAAACTCCTAGGGCCCTTATCAGAGTGGCGATCAAGGAATGCGGATTCAAGCTCGTCGAACACCCGCTCTATTCAACTTATTTGGCACCCTTGGATGACTATCTGTTCCCCAAGATGGATCTTAGTGGTCGCCGTGTTAAAACTGATGATGACGTAATCGGTGCTGTGGACGACTTTCTGGAGGTCCAATACACCGACTTCTACAAAGATGGGATCCGTATGCTCCACCACCACTGGACTAAGTGTGTAAATATAGGAGGAAACTATGTGGGAAAATAAAAACGTGCTGGGTATTCTAGAATCGACTCCTACGTCAGGCCACGAACTGATCAATCACCTCTCGTACCTTTGGCTTGAACTTTTTGGAGTTGGAATGTCTTGAAAGTAACCTAGAAGGCATTAAGATGGAGGATGGAGCACCAACTTTTATAGCCAATAAGTTATTAATTCAGCTACTATTAGTTTTACGAAACGGGCTACAAAGTCCCCCCAAATAATGTAATCCTGTTCTTGAGGCACGCAGCATTTTAAGGAAATGACACAGTTAACGCTGGAAGAAGGAGGCAGCTTCCTTGTGTGCAATGCACTGTGGGTCACGGAGTGGAGATGGTTGCCTTCAGAGACACCCACGTGTATATGAATTATTGGCATAATAAAGAGTGCGTGCGTCATGTATCCAAAGATGAATGCTGCCGAGCAGGTCTAGGCAGACTCGACCACCTGTTGGAGCACGGAAAATCCACAAAGAATGCAGTATCACTGCTCGTGTGCTTACTAAAGTAGGGGTCATGTAAACTCTGGGGGTGCCTGAAAGCGCTTGGAATGATGGGTTGGCGTTTAGGTGAGGAAGTTGGAATGGTCTGTACCATTCTTGTCAACGTCCGCTGCCGCAGTCAGTATAGCCTGTGGTTGTTAGGGTGGATGAACCGTAGGAAGTCCTGCTTGCATAGGCAGGCAGGCAGGCAGGCAGAGACGGGCAGATACAGACACAGATGTCGACAGACTGACTATCTTCTTTAGCCATACATTATGGGAATCAAATCATCTCAAGTTAATGATGAAAACTTTGAATTCATAGAGCGACTTCTTGGAAGTAATTGCATGGGGTCACATACCATTCTACATCTACACTTTATGGTAGAAATGAACTACATGTATTTCGCTAAGAGTGAAAAGGCTAATTATAGAATTGTAACGCTGTGATAACAGCCTGAATTACAAATATTTCACAAACATGTCTATGTTACCTTTTAATGGTGTTTTAAATTATGCCTGTGCGTGCAGTTCGGATGAGCGGTGTTATAGCGGTATCTAGACTACAGTCGTCGATGTCGTTGTCATTGAGCTTTTCAGTAATTGCCAGCAGTGACTTGCCTGTCTGCTGTAGTATAATGCTAGATCTGCTATCTTGACTGTAAACTTCATTGTGAAGCACCGGCATTCGGTTTCATGACCACATTCAAAGAGGTCCATTTGCACTGTGCTTGACTACTGTGTTCGCACATGTCCAAACGTGTGTGATTATGTCTGGCTGCGTGTTCGTCTCTTCATTTCTCTCTGTGTCTCGCTCTCTTCTGTTTCTGAAGTGCAGCATTGCATTGCCTATTATTTTCAGGTATCTCAGGTCCACTCTATTCAGTTCTATCCATATAAAAAAGAGTAAAATCTCGATGGCTTCTACACGCTCACACACACACACACACACACACACACACACACACACACACACACACACACACACACACACACACACACACACAGAGAGAGAGAGAGAGAGAGAGAGAGAGAGAGAGAGAGAGAGAGAGAGAGAGAGAGAGAGAGAGAGAGAGAGAGAGAGAGAGAGAGAGAGCGGGGTGGGAGGGAAAGAGGGAGAGAGAGAGAGATGTAAATTACTCAGTTCTTTCCCATAAATCACAATAATGCATCCCGTTTGAAAAGCTGGTACTGCCTAAACCTTCAAAAAATATCATAGGAAACTTATTGATTTCACCCAGTGACATTGTTTTGCTGCTGGAAATGCCAATCTTATCACGGTGACGGAATCCCACATCGTGAACTCCAGCGCGGAGTTGCTATGACGACCATACAGACCGAAGGCCTCGGTTACTCATGGTGTAGGCAGATGCCTTCTGCTAGCCACCACCACACCCACCTCACTTCACCCTCTGTCCTCACCCCGTACCTCCCCTCCCCCCCCCCCCCCTCTGCCCCCCCCCCCCCCCCCTCTCTGTGCAGCCTTTTCCCCAACCCCAGCTGAAGCCTCCCAACCCTTTCCTCTCACCCCTCTTTCTCAAAGAAAAGGGGCGTCCTCTCGCCTCTCGCGGGCGTAGTCCCTCACCTCCTGCCGTTCAGTCCCTGCGGACCTTGCTTCGAGTTGGAGGCGGAATCGATTTTCAGCCAATGCGGAGCAGAGCTGGGTTTGGTGGAACACGCGCTGGCCGCGTGGCCTGTGATGATGAAATCCCCCAGCGCTCTTTTTCTCTCTGCCCTGGCTTCTCGCCGCTGTACGTGTGTGTTGTTCAGCAGCGCAATAACTACTGGAACACTTCAATGCAAAATACATCAGAAGAAAATCTATCCGTCTCTTTATCGGAAAGGTAGAAAGGTGAACAGGTGAGCTAGTGAAGAAAGGGAAAACAGGTCAATCAGGGTCAGTGCCCTGTGTAGTCAATGAACTATAGCATAGTTGTGTTGCGAAGGAATGCGAAATGCCCGCTGATGTGAATGTAAATGTAATGTAAAAGTGCCTGTGGAAGGTTCGAGGGGCTTTCCCTCCTTTGTCTGGGAGGGGGTGGGGGGGGGGGGGGGGGGGGGTGGAGGCAATTTCTGCCTGGTCAGTGCGCAGAGGGTCAGGGGGTCAGAATGAATCAGTATTTATCTGTGAGAGGGGTTGGAGGCGATTTCTGCCTGGTCAGCGCGCAGAGGGTCAGGGTGACTCCACGGAATGCTGGGTGGGGGACTGGAAACATGGCAGAACAGAGGTCGCTGGGAAATACTCTCGAACCCAAAGCACGGCACTATATATTCGTATGTACATAATAGACTAGGGAGGAGACTAAGAGGGGACTGAGACTGGAGGAGAGACTGGTGACGGGCTGTCGAGTGCTTGGAAGGCTGTTTGGAGCCGTATTGAGGTGCAGCCTGTCCAGCACAGGCAACTGGAAGCTGAGAGCAAGAGAGGCTGTCAGGTGCCATATTGAGGCGCAGCCTGAGCAGCACCAGTGACCACTGTGGGTGAAAGAGTAATTGCTAGAAGCATTGACCAGTCCGGAAATAAACATCCTGTAGAAAACAAGGGCGGGTCAACACCATACAAGACAAGAGCGGGATTTGTCTCACAGAAGAACGCGAAATCATGAAACGCTGGACTGAGTACTGCTCTGAGCTGTACAACTATGACACCAAAAGAGATCATAAAGTACTGAACTGTCCTCAGACTACCGAGGAAGACAACTACTCAATTGAATTCTTCGAGAAGAGGTGGAGACAGCGGTTAGGTCCCTCAAGAAAGGGAAGTCAGCTGGGGTTGACAACATTCCAGGCAGGAGGCGACGCAATGATCGATGCACTCACAAAGATCTGCAATAAGATCTGGCAGACGGGAGTTTGGCCAACCCCGTGGACACAGTCCCTAGTGATTACATTGCCCAAGAAAGGAAACCTGCAAATGTGCCAGAACTACCGCACAATCAGCCTCATCAGCCATCCCAGCAAGGTCATGCTGAAAGTACTGCTAAACAGATTAAAACCTCAGGCAGAGAAAATCATTGCTGAAGTGCAGGCAGGTTTCAGACCAGGTAGGAGCACCACCGAACAGATCTTCAATCTGAGAGCCCTGTGTGAGAAACACCTACAACACCAACAAGATCTGTACCATGTCTTTATAGACTTTAAGAAAGCATTTGACAGAGTCTGGCATGCTGCGCTGTGGGCCACAATGAGAACCTCAACATCAGCTCCAAGATCATCAAAGTCGTCGAACATCTCTATGATAGAGCGACCAGCGCAGGCTTGTTCAATGGTACAACAGGCGAATGGTTCAGGACAACGGTCGGAGGCAGACAGGGCTGTCTACTCTCCCCCACACTCTTCAATCTCTTCCTCGAAAGGATAATGACTGATGCCCTAGCAGACCACGAAGGATCAATCAGCATATGTGGCAGAAAGATCACCAACTTACGTTTTACTGATGACATTGATGGATTAGCAGGAAGTGAAGAGGGGTTGACTAGTCCTGTCAAGCACCTGGACAAGACCTCACAGGCATATGGCATGGAGATCAGCGCCGAGAAGACCAAGGTGATGACGAACCTTCCTCGGGGCTTCAAAATGGAAATCAAAGTGAAGGGCCAAAAACTGGAAGCTGTGAACAACTTCAAATACCTGGGATCTATTGTGACTGATGAAGGGTCCAAACCAGAGATACTGTCCAGGATAGCACAAACAACAGCAGCATTGGCAAAGTTGAAGCCAATATAGCGTGACAGAAATATCACTCTCGCGTCGAAGATCAGGCGCATGCGCACGCTGGCCATCTCCGTATTCTTGTATGCATGCGAGTCCTGCCCCGAGTTGCATAGACTCAGCGATTGCAAGCGCTGAGCAGCGCTTGCGCCGTGAAACGGCTTGTTCAGAACGCGTAGCGCTGCAAAGCGCTGCATGTGATTCGGCGCTTTGCAGCGCTGCGTCTCCTGAACAAGCCGTTTCATGGCGCAAACGCTGCTCAGCGCTTGCAATCGCTGAGTCTGTGCAACACGGGGCTGGACACTCACATCTGAACTACGGAGACGGATACAAACCCTGGAAATGAGATGCTACCGCAAGATTCTGAACATCTCATATAAAGACCATGTCACGAATGAGGAAATCGGCAACAGAATCAGGAGAGCATTTGGACAGTACGAAGACCTGCTCTCAATCGTGAAAAGCAGAAAGCTGAAGTGGTACGGTCACGTGTCAAGAGGCAGTGGGCTGGCCAAGACCATCCTGCAAGGTATCGTACCAGGTGGGAGAAGGAGAGGCAGGCAGAGAAAGAGGTGGGAAGACAACATCAAAGAGTGGACAGGCTTGACCTTTGCTGACTCACAGCGAGCCACAGACGTGACAGAGGATAGAGATCGATGGAGGAAGTCTGTCCGAAAGTCATCAGTGGTGCCTCAACAACCCATCTCAGGGTTAAGAGACTGAACTGAGAAAACACACGCCTGTCCTGAATCTACTTTCCTGGCTCAAGCTGACACGGACCGCAAGTTAAAGACGTACGCAACAGTTGCATTAGGATTTAATGCTGTTGTGGAAGAGTAAGGCTATGGGTGTGTGCTGGAATGATGGGTTCTAGTGAAATCCATGAATGTCAATGATGTTATCTTTCCCATGGATGAGGGCTGCTGACTTGCTGGGGGAATAAAGCTATAGGCCCTAAGCTGGACTGACTCCAGGACTGCTTGTAAACAGGGTCTCTTGCTGTAAACTCAAGTGCAATAATCACTGCCATGGCCCTGGCGAACCCAAGAAAAGTTCGCCTTTTGAGCTGAGGTACGTTGGTTTTGGGAAGAAGTGTTCGCCATGCCATGCATGTGAGCTGTAGCACTTCTGCCATGCTCCTGCATTGCTTCCTTGACATGCTTCATGGAGGAAACTGCCGGTGATGTGCCTGTTGGTTCAGCGCAGCTAGGTCAGGAGAACTGGGAATGGAATGATGAGCACTAGAGCTTGATGACAACAGTAATGAAAACCCCTCAGAAGTGAACTGGAAACAAACAAGAAATAAATGACTAATGTGGAACACCCCTCTCTCCCCACCCCTTTCTCTCTCCCTCTTCCTGGCTCTCTCTCCCTCTTTCCCTCTCACTCTCTCTCTCTCTCTCTCTCTCTCTCTCTCTCTCTCTCTCTTTTACTCTTTGTCTCTCTCTTTCTCTCGTTGTATCTTTGTCTAGCTGTCTCTCTCTGTCTCTCTCTCGCCTTCTCTTTCTTTCTTTTTCTTTCTCTCTGTCTGCCTTTGTCTGTCTCTGTCTGCCTGTCTGTCTGTCTGTCTGTCTGTCTGTCTGTCTGTCTGTCTGTCTGTCTCTCTCTCTCTCTCTCTCTCTCTCTATATATATATATATATATATATATATAATATCTCTCTATCTGGCCGAAGATGCGTTGTCGTCACTTACGGAGTTATTTGTAGAAGCCACGTGCTTTCAGCCATGTTGGTAGGAGGCGAGCGCTGTCTGCTAAGCTGTGCTTCGGGAGACGTGCAACCATGCCGACTTCTTGCTGCGTGAAAAATTGTTTTAACAACCAACAAAAAGACAAATTAAGAGGAGTCAAACGCTCCTACTACTTTATACCATCAGAGAAAACCAATCAAGGTCCGATTGTGCAAAGGGTGACCGAAGCTAGACGAAGAGGATGGAAAAAGAAGATTTACAGAATAGATCTGACCTTTCGAGACAAACACCCGGCGAGAATCAGCAGACATCTCCCACGAATCCTGCTACGAAGAATCGATAGACTTCCAAAGATCTATAATTCTTTAACTCTTCCAACGTGTACGCCGATGTTCCGAGTACAACAATTAAATATGTCCATGGCACTCGTTGGCGGAGTGTTCCTCAATTCCGGATCAAGTTGGTCCTTCGTCAGCTGGTATGGATGGATGGATGGATGGATGGATGGATGGATGGATGGATGGAGTTTTACGGCTTATCAGCCTTTGTAGGCTACGTAAGGCCACCGAGCACAAAAACCACTAGAATAGTTCCGAGTCAGCGCAAATCAAGTCACGATGTACCTAGTTATTCGCCTCTTACGAATCGCGAAGGGAGACGCGGTGGGTCAATTCTTACCCCCCCCCCCCCCCCCCCCCCCCCAACCCACAGGGAGCGTCAGCTGGTATGGATCGAGCCCGCCGATCACCTCAATTTTGTTGAGGTAAAATCGACAGGCATCGGGCTTGCGAAAGTCAACGTAACGCGTTTTCTTCCTCTCGGACATTACCTTAGAAAGAAAAATGTATCAACTAACTCTAATTATTTTAGATGTTGGTTTCTTGGCACAGCCAGCTTACCATGTCGGAGCAGATAAACAAATAAGAGAAAAGCGAAACGATCACTCGTGCACTGAGTTTTGATGCGTGACCGGGGCACTCCCCGCAGTATGTTTTGTTTGCTTTGTAAGGCTGTAGGTGTAAATTTGGTCAGTTATTAATATAATTGGTAAATTTAGTTGTCACGAAACTTTGTTTTGTGTTTTAATGCCATTTTCTTGTCATAATCTTACACGTTACAACTTACATTACGCCGAATGCGGGCAAGTTGATTATGCACTCATCGACTCAATTATAGTGAATTTTCTGTCCTCGCCTGACCAGGGAAACGAAAAAGTCAATTCAAGCCAGAACTAAACAGTTATCTGCTGCCACTCATTCGAGCTTTACATGAAACATTATATCACTCTAGCTCGATCGTATGCTGGCGTAGTGACTACGGTTCGATCGTGTTCGTCTGCTAGGTACGTATGGTGTGGTTTGTTTACTTATCTTCTGTGGGTTTTGTGCAGAAAATATACGTTACAATAGTCCGTTATGACTATTTTCGATTAGTTTTCTTAATCTAATTAAACTTTTTGCATGCTTTAATGCCATCCTTTTGCCACGATCTAGTGATAATCACTCAACACAGACCCGAAACATACCCCCAACCATTCAGCGTGGCTGAGACTAGTGAATATAGTCTCAGCAACAGATTGGTCACGTGATAGCCTTAATTCTTCCATAACATGCATACCACCATTCAACACTGAGTCTCAGCCACGCTGAATGCCATATCACATCGTTGAGTGTATTCCTCCGCTTGTTGTGATACACTCGACACTGGCAGCCATCTTTCCGTCAGTTCATTTTCTAAACATCGATTTCCCATAAATGTAAAACTTGTATGCGATAAAATTCGAATCACAAGAGTGTAATATTGTGAACTCTACTAATTATAAGGACTTTGAATACAACAGCAACAATTATACTTCATTGTGCGAGTAAGGCAACCAATCCCGTCTGCATAATGATAATCTTGTGGACCGATAGTACGATACGCCCAGAAACCCGCTGAGTGCTTTTACTGATGAGGAATCATTAATTTAATGTATGCTTAGAAGGATTAAACTTAGAAAAACTGCTTCTGAGCTCTCCGATGATATCGAACTTCGGAATCGGACGGAAGAAACTTCGACTCCATCAACGTAGAACGTTCAACACAGAGACAACAGTGAGTAAAATCTTCCTTCTAGATCAGTCGATACGCGAATGATCGAAGTGTGGACTCAGCAGCTCGTCAAACAGTGTGAAGGCAGTTAGACCACAGGTTCCGGCCAGAAAGCATTTACTTGCGAGAGTATAACCATAGATTCACGAAACCAGCCCGGAGCCATAGGAATCCTTTTCGATGCGTTTATACTGACTAGTTCCAAAGACAAGCGCACGTGCTGAAGGCAGTTTGCAACCTTATCGACGATGTTCGCGCTAAAAGTAGTTCTCAAATGATTTCCTGAAAATCTCCTAGATTAGTTTTATTAGAACACCAAATTTGTGTTTATCTATCGGGATAAATAATTGGAGTGAAATAGAATCGTCTCTTTTTACTCTCAATGGTCTATTGATCATGTTGAATTTTGATTGGTAAAATCATTGGAATGTGGGGCCGAAGTCACGTGACCAACCTGTTTCAGAGATACTATGTCTCTGTGTTCAGAATGACCCCCAACATATAGCACCGGAAGTTATGCAACCTACCATCATGGCTGTGCTGCTAATTACCATATGACCCCTGGTGAATTCTTCTCCAGCCAATTGTTGTCAATTTCGCCTTCATGTCAGTCGACATAAACCGACCTCGAGGGTTGAGAAACATGTGTGGGGTGGAGATAGGGGGTGAGGTTCATGAGGGAGAGTTTACAGGGACTACATAGCGAGAGGGGAGAGAGAGGAGGGGGGGGGGGGGGGGGGGGAGGTGTTGGGGATAGGGGTGGTGGGAGGAGGGTTGGATGTGCGTGACATATCAATGGAAAATTACTAGTAGTTGACTTACCACGCTGAGGGCTCATGGTAACGAGGTACCACATTGTATCATGTGGGGCCATAGTCATTGATCACTGTGTCACTGAACTCACCGCCGAGAAGGTCTAAAGGTTGGCTTGGGTGATGATGTTTTTCACACTCCAACTCGTCCATTTTTCCTTTTTATTAAATATGTTTATAATATTCTTATATCTAAGTCACTATATATAGTAAAAACAGTATCTTTCTTCGAGCAAATAATAAGGTGAATTTTTAAAAGTTGTTGCATAAAATAGTTAAAGTTGAAATGTTCATTCTCTGAGAAACCTAATTCAGGCTGACCCTTCTGAAGCTGATGGCGAAGAAATATACTCAGCAATAGGATACTGGAATTATAAAAATGGCAGTTGTGATGCAAGGAAATATATCTAAGCACCTATACTAGTGTAATTGCCAAATATATTTAAACATGCACAGCTGTTAATTATGATCAATATGGAAAATAGGCTGGTTACATGCAGACGAGATCTCCAGTAGCACGAAATGACGGTAATTAATATTGGTGACGACTTAGCAAGGCCCGATTCGAATCACCTGATCTCTCTGTAAGACATCCCCATGCCGAAAGACGAGGTGCTTGCTTTCATACACGCATGCATATTTATGCATGCATGCGTGTGCATGCATGCTTGTGTGTGTACATATGTGTATACACTACAGGTGTTTACGCTAGCTTTTGCGTTTTGCCTCTCTCTCTCTCTCTCTCTCTCTCTCTCTCTCTCTCTCTCTCTGTCCATCTGTCTGTCCATCTGTCTGTCCGTCCGTCCGTCTATCTGTGTGTCCGTCCGACCGTCCGTCCGTCCGTCTATCTGTCAGTCTGTCCGTCTGTCCGTCCGTTAGCCGTCCGTCCGTCCGTCCGTCCATCCATCTGTCCGCCTGTCTGTCTGTCTGTCTGTCTGTCTGTCTGTCTGTCTATCTGTCATTTTCTCTCTGTCATTTTTTCCTATATGACTCTGTCATTCTCTCTCTTTCTCTCTTTCTCCCCTCTCTCTCTCTGTGTCTCTCTCTCTGTGTCTCTCTCTCTGTCTCTCTCTGTCTCTCTCTCTCTCTCTGTCTCTCTCTCTCTCTCTCTCTCTCTCTCTCTCTCTCTCTCTCTCTCTCTCTCTCTCTCTCTCCCTCCCCCTCTCTCTCTCTCTCTCTCTCTCTCTCTCTCTCTCTCTGCGGACATCTGCTCCACCTGTCTTGTAATTATATTGCAAATATGTTCAGTGACTTATTGCTGGACGGTACATGTAAGCTTATATATGGCCATGGCTCAGAATTGGTGTCTAAAAACCGGACATTTTTTTTTGTTTTGACTATGTAGGTTTTGTGAACTGCAGAAGAAAAAGAAAAAGATGACAAAGCCAACGCAACAAATTTGAAACAAAACGGACATTTTTTGGCCGCACAGTGGCCGAAAACGTATTTGAACGTTGTTCATAACCCTTACATCAAGTCACATGATTAAATTGATCATAAACAAGGAATTTAGGCCACATCACTTCAGAATTTCAGCTGATATCGATAAACAAGCTACAGTAATAGGCTCTGCACTAAAACTCTAGAAAATTGACTGAACCGAGCTGCAGAAAATAAAACTCTTTCTAGCAGTTCATAACCTTACAGCATTGAGAGCGGCCCTTGTTATAAACAGCTAAAACTCATGGTCTTATCAGTCAAATATATGTTTAATTAGAATGCATCAACCAGCTAACACTGGGAGCAGATTTTAGAGTGGTCCTGCAAGCAATTTTGTTGAATACCAGGATGATGTAGCAACTTTTGTAAAAAGAAGGTTTTACAGTGTACCAAAAGTAAAAAAACTAAAAATAACCCACTTTAAAGACCAAATCAACTTAATCACCATGTAATGCAAAA
>JAWQFJ010017829.1:55000-80104 GCA_034096865.1 Theodoxus fluviatilis
TGTCTGTCTGTCTGTCTGTCCGTCTGTCTGTGTGTCTGTGTGTCTGTGTGTCTGTCTGTCTGTCTGTGTGTCTGTCTGTCTGTCTATCTGTGTGTCTGTCTCTGTCTGTCTGTCTCTCTCTCTCTCTGTCTCTCTCTCTGTCTCTCTCTGTCTGTCTGTCTGTCTGTCTCTCTCTCTCTCTCTCTCTCTCTCTCTCTCTCTCTCGGTGCGTCTTTATCTGTCTGTCTGTCTGTCTGTCTGTCTGTCTGTCTGTCTGTCTGTCTGTCTGTCTCTGTCTCTATGACTTCATCTGTTTGTCTCTATGTCTCTGCCTGTCTTTGTCTGTCTCTGTCTGTCTGTCTGTCTCTGACTCTCTCTCTCTCTTTCTCTCTCTCTCTCTCTCTCTCTCTCTCTCTCTCTCTCTCTCTCTCTCTCTCTCTCTCTCTCTCTCTCTCTCTCTCTCTCTCTCTCTCTCTCTCTCTCTCTCTCTCTCTCTCTCTCTCTTCCTCTGCGTCGGTCGGTCGGTCGGTTGTTCGTTCGTTCGTTCGTTCGTTAGTTCGGTCGGTCGGTCGTTCGTTCGTTCGTTCGTTCGGTCGGTCGTTCAGTTGCTCTGTCTGTCGGACCGTCTATTTGTCGGTCAGTCGCACTATACATGTAGATTTATCCATACCTGACACGCATGCGTGCGCGCACATTTGTGTGTGCATACGTGCCTTTGTAAGTAATGTTTGTGTTCACGTGTGAAACTGCATCCGCAAACACGTAGCCTGCGACCTCGACGGGTCATTCTATGTTTGCAGGGTCACTTTGTCTCTGATTGAAATCTCACTTGGCGCCCGACGCGCTTCAATGAACGATGCACGCGAAATCAGTGCAGTCCCTCCATATCAATAGTTCCATGCGACTGTGTTTTGCATGAAAAAAAGGAGAGATCAATAATGCCACTAGCGCTGCGACAATTATTGACTGAGTGTATTACGAAGGCAAATCAGGCTGTTTCATCAGCGTTCCCTCTCTCTTATCTACCCCCTGGGAGTAAAAGTGGACCCACCTTGTCCCCCCCCCCCCCCCCCCCCCCCCACGCGATTCGTAAAATATGAACCAGTGAAATAGAGACATGTCTTGCTCTCGCCCTAACCAGCTCTACTGATTTTCGTGATTAGTTGCCTGACACCAAGAATAGCGGATAAGCCGTAACAATTTTCATTCATTCATTCATTCTGATTCATTCATTCTCTCTTTTCAGAGTGCTCCGTCCAAGAGTGGCAAGTCCGATGACTCCCGAAGTGATGCCGTCAGCGAGCTCAGCGTGGATGAGGAAGAAACGCAGGACCGAGCCAGCTGGGGTGGACAGCTGGAGTTTATATTCACCTGTATCGGCTATGCCGTGGGCCTGGGAAATGTATGGAGGTTTCCCTACCTGTGCTACAAGAACGGGGGAGGTAGGTTCACTGACACGCAGGGGTCGATACACAGGTGTCTAACACTTGTTTGGGAGATAAGAATTAATGGTCAGTGTGTGGGTAAATGATGCCTTCGTCACGTGGTCACACGAGAGAGCGTGCTTCAGAGCAGGATTCACTTAATACTTGTAGTCTAACTCTAAGTAGTCGAAGACTCAGGGGACCAGGTTTGCTATGAAATCTACCTCTGTTTCTCCTGCGTCTTTCTCCTTCTCTCCTCCTCCTCCCTCCCTCCTCCTCCCTCTTGCTCCTCCTCCTGCCTCGTCATCTTCTGCTCTACTATAACTTGTTCTGCTTCTCCCTCATTTCTCTTCTTGTTTTAATTGCCAATTTTCTACCTATTGCTGCTTTTTCCCTCTCATTGAGTACTGGAGCATATTTCGCTCTTGTTCTTCATTCTTTTTAACTCGTTTTCTTTTCTCACTCGCTCCTTTAATCCGTCCCCTAAACGCTACTACTTTTATTACAGCCGCAACCACTGTACACTTAACCGTTAACGGTAATAACATGTGGTGATAGGAGAGATTTAAAATCACTCAGTGACGAGATAATATGAAATACCATCTGCACTCAATAATCAAAGTCGATCGTCTTGCTCAACACACGCGCTACTGCCTGCCAGGCTGTGCTAGCCTACGAGGAAAGACGCTGAAGTAATCAGTTTGACATTTACATTTACATGTAAACTCAGTACCAAGGGAGGCGAGGGCGGTGAGCATGAGCAGCAGAGTCTGGTCTGGGGTAGATCGGTCTGCTTGAACTTTCTTTCGGCAACTGGACAACTGCCTGGGACTAGACAGGGGAAGGTCTGTTTGAGCTGCTAGGGGCTTGTGTACTTAGCTCTGTTGGCGGATCACACCCTGTGGCCACTTATCCCTAAGTTTCAAGTCTTTCTTGTACGCTTCCCATGCAGCCTGCGTTCATCCAAATGATTTCTGTAAGAGGGAACTGCACTCAACAGTGAACACACACAGCGGATTGTCGGTGGAAGTAGAAAAAGAGGGTTGATATGCACCCGCGTCGTGATTCTCATTTCCCAAGTTATTTATTGAATAACTCGGCACACCTCGCTAACTTGAGGTAAAGCTGGGAACAAGTTTGTGGAGGGTGAGACTGACGGGGGTGGGGGTGGGGATGGGGGGTGGGGGGTGGGGAGGAGGAGAGAAAGCATGTGGATAGGGGCTGAGTGATATTGACTGAAGTACAATACAGCAATGAAGCTGGATTCTACTGGATATAGCTGACAGCAGCGGAGGGCGCGTGGTTTGCGAGGATGAGGTGGGGAACGAATTTACGAAAACTTTTTCCTCTCTCAGAATTTTCTTCCTTTAAATACATTAGTTTTGTTACTGACGTGCATAACCAGAGTACAAACCCATAGTCTTAGCCTCACGCACACACACACGCGCGCGCGCGCGCATGCATGCACACACACAAACACACACACACATACACACACACAGAAGGGAGAAGCAACTTCAAGGATATCGGATAGCACTCCACATGGCCATGCAATGTGAACTGGGACAGCATAGATACTAGTACAGAGGGCGAGGTGGGTGGGTAGTGAAGGGTGTGAGATGGGGCGAGGGGGGATTGGGGTGGGGGTAGGGTGGGGAGAAACACCTTAAGTATGAGAAATGTAAAATATGAAATTGAAAGGAAAAGGGATGTTTAATCAACATCGAGGTTAGGAGGTAAATTAGAAGGAATGAGCATAGGAGTAGATAGCACAGAGTAAAGAGAATGAGTAAAATGGAGAGGTGAAGGGGGGTTGTGTGTGTGCGTGCGTGTGTGTGTGTGTGTGTGTGTGTGTGTGTGTGTGTGTGTGTAACAGCACACAACAGAGGCAATACTCTGCAGGAAAATGACGGGCAGGAGAGGGAAATTTTGTCACCATGGCAACCCTAAGCGTTTCCTGCGAAGAATCCACTCAATGTTCTCAGTACTTGAATCGAGCGGCAGTTTGATGTGAGCTGGGCTGAGTCGGATAATGGCAGCGAAAACTAGTACTAGGAAAGATGTGACAAGTTTCCTCGTCAAGTTTGTAAATTGCATCTCCATCAAGGAAGATCATCGTGACATCATGTTGCAGGGAAACTCACTCGCGTGTACACACGCTTTTCTCCCTGTACGGTGCACGCAGCCTTTTGCTATTTCCTGTCGCGGGGAGAAACGTACACCTTGAGGCAGGACAAATCTTGCACGTTGCGCGCATTGTTAATTTAAGGCCTACACACTTATCTTCCCGCCTTCTGCCGAAGTGTACCCATGTGACCTTTTCCACCTACGAACACTCACGCTCTGGGTGAACCCTAGTGGACAACATTTATAAAGAAAACGGAACCTACAGCTTTCGGTCGACGTGAGGGGTCACTAAGGTCGTCGGTCATGTACGTGCACGAATGAGCATTTCGTCCAATCATAATGTCAGTTATCAGACCGTGGAAAGTCCCCAGCGAAATTGGGACGAGAAGGGAAAACTTTGCGACATAGAACTAGGGCAAACGGACACGATGCATCCGGAATGGCCAGAGACGCGTTGTCGTCACTTCCGCGCTGCTAGGAGCCACGGAGATTAGAGGCAGGTGTACAACTGCCAACTTGACACTTCCGCCGGTTACACGTTAGCACGGAAACGACAACGGTGCAAGCCCGGCCAGAACCTCCCCAAAACGATTATGCAACACCTACATTTTACACCCTCCAGCTATTTATACGTTGACAGGTGTCCTCCAGACAAGTTTGAAGGATCCTGTGGAGATGCCTGGAAAATTACAAAATGGTATTCGGCTAAAAACCGTTTTGGAAAAACTTATGAATATTTGCCCGTGTTTTCAGTTGGCCATTTCCCCTGATTTAACTACCCCATTAAAAACTCGCAAAACTTGTTCTTTCAATGTAAGCCTCAAAAGGGATTTTTTCCTATGTCTTCCAGGAGAATAGATGGGTTTATTATAGTTGACATATTTTCAAAACCCATTTCAAGAGTACGTGGAAAGCCGTCCTTTATACATACCACAAATGATTCAGTTCTTCCATTTACTGATTTAGCAAGCAAAGAAAAGCTCTGAGCTGCCAAAACAGTAATTACTGTTCTCATTAATGAGAATTTCCATTTGATATTAATACAGAGGTATATAACTAAGTAGAAAACTCTGTGTGTGTGTGTGTGTGTGTGTGTGTGCGTGTGGGTGTGTGTGTGTGTGTGTGTGAGGTGTGGTTGTGTGGGGTGTGTCGGTGTGTACGTGAGAGAGAGAGAGAGAGAGAACGAACGACGACCGAACGAAACGAACTTTATTTTTACAAGGGTAGTGAATTAGGCATACGTGCCTTTCTTACATTCAGCCCTTGAGGCAAAATATTCAAATTGTAAGAAAGTAGCGAGAGAGAGGGAGAAGCGAGAGAGATGGAGAAGAGAGAGGAGAGAGTGAGAGAGATGAGAGAGAGAAGATGAGAGAGAGAAGATGAGTGGGGGGGGGCTGGAGAAAGGGGGCGGACGGGAAGAAGATTGAGAGATCAGACAGAGAGAGACATGATGAGAGAGAGGACGAGGAGAGACATGAGATTGATTGAGAGTTAGATTGATGGCATGTGACTTGATGTGTTTATTTTTCGCCTCGTGGACCGCCACCACGCATTGCAAGAGTGAATAACACATGATGTACAATTTTAAAAAACAGTTTCAAGAAGCTAAGTCGGATTACTCGAGGATATCAATTATGTGATGAAAGGAAAGCAAAATATCAATATTTACCTATATATATAAACGTTTGTTAAAAATAGAGTTGAATTATCTGGTCCACCAGTTGTGTGTAAAACTTTTCACAGATTAAGTTTTCAGTACCCGGTTGTCTCATGTTAAGGTCTGATGACCTTTCTGTGCAGTTTCTGTGGATGCCTCTGCTCGAATGCATACTGAAAATGAACATGTGGAAATAGCTCAGAGCGCCATCTTTTTGCTCCTGTTCTCACGCAATGACAAATGCATTAAATTGAAACGATGTACATATGGGGGTTTGAGATGTCCCTAGCTCATATTTTTTTGTCTAATATCGTCATCAGTTCAGTCAGTTCAAATCAGTCTCTTAAGCCCCTGAGATGGGTTGTTGAGGTCACCACTGAGATCAGCTGTTCGTGTACAATCTTCCTCCATCGATCTGCTATCCTCTGTGTGCTCGCTGTTGAGTCAGCAAAGGTCAAGGCCTGTCCACCAAATCTTTGATGTTTGCCTTCCCACCTTCTTTTCTCTGCCTGCCTACTCCTTGGGCTTCCACCTGTTACCGGTACCTTGCAGGATGGTCTTGGCTCAGCCCACTGCCTCTATGACACGTGACCGTACCACTTCAGCTTTCTGCTTTTCACGATTGAGAGCAGGTCTTCGTACTGTCCAATTGCTCTCCTGATCCTGTTGCTGACTTCCTCATTCGTGACATGGTCTTTATATGAGATGTTCAGAATCTTGCGGTAGCGTCTCATTTCCAGGGCTTGTATCTGTCTCTGTAGTTCAGATGTGAGTGTCCAGGACTCGCATGCATACAAGAATACGGAGATGGCCAGCGTGCGCATGAGCCTGATCTTCGACGCAAGAGTGATATTTCTGTCACGCCATATTGGCTTCAACTTTGCCAATGCTGCTATTGTTTGTGCTATCCTGGATAGTATCTCTGGTTTGGACCCTTCATCAGTCACGATAGATCCCAGGTATTTGAAGTTGTTCACAGCTTCCAGTTTTTGGTCCTTCACTTTGATTTCCATTTTGAAGCCCCAAGGTGATGACGAACAATCCTCGGGGCTTCAAAATGGAAATCAAAGTGAAGGACCAAAAACTGGAATATCGTCATACACATGGCAAAAACATAAAACGTGAGCTTCGTTCTCAGTTTCGTCACGAAATGGACTATTCATATTAGAGTTATTCTCCTTTCTTAACCTTGAATTTATTTTCATGTCATCACATCCCAAACGGAAGCGAATATATATATATATGCATCGCGGAATTTCTTTATGCTTATATAAGACAAATATTGCTCACATTCAAAAGATGCTTTAAACATTCTATAAAAATCGAATGTTACTTGTGTTCAGCTTCGCGTTCCATTCTTGCAGGTAGAAGTCCTACAGTCTTTGTTTTAAAGATTTAAGAAAACTCTTCTCATTCAGTGTGCCACAGCTGTTCCAAATATACGTGAAACCTAGATTTGATAGACACATTTCTATTGATTTCACCCAGTTCATATCTTTAGGCATTTTTGACTCACGGGCGTCCGTACGGGTGTCCTGTCGTCCGTAAAAAAACTTTAACGTTGGATTTTTCACGGAGACTATTAGTATTAAGTCTATCAACACCCACTTTGGCATGATGGTGTATGATGACAAGGCGTCAAAAAACATACATAGTGACTTGACCTTGCTTCAAGGTGAAGGTCGCAGGGGCCGTAAATGTCATCTAAAAAAGCAGCCATTTTTGACTCACATGCGAAGCAAAAGTGAGTCTATGTACTCACCCTTTTCGTCCCTCCCGGCGTCTGTAAAAAAACTTTAGCGTTGGATTTTTCTCGGAGACTATTAGTATTACGTCTATCAACACCCAATTTGGCATGATGATGTATGATGACAAGGCGTACAAAAACGTTAATAGTGACTTGACCTTGCTTCAAAGTCAATGTCACAGGAGCTCTTTAAAGTTGCATTACATACATATTTTGAAGTGACCTTGACCCTGAACTGTGGAAGATAACTCTTCCACACTTGCTTCAAGGTCAAGGTCGCAGGGGCCGTAAATGTTGTCTAAAAAACAGCAATTTTCCCCATTTTCCCAATTTTCTCTGAAGTTTTTGAGATTGGATACCTGACCTATATATGGTATATAGGGCAAAGTAATCCCTATCTTTTGATACCAGTTTGATTGACATTGCTTCAATGCCAAGGTCACAGGAGCTTTAAAGTTGGATTGTACATATATTTTGAAGTGACTTTGACCCTGAACTATGGAAGATAACTCTTCCAAACTTCATAACATTGTAGTACACATGTTATACTTTCATGCTAGGTCATCTGTGTCGTCCGTCCGGGCGTCCGGGCGTCCATCCGGGCGTCCTTCCAGGCGTCCTGGCGTCCTGTAATCCGTAAAAAAACTTTAACGTTGGATTTTTCTCGGAGACTATTAAGTCTATCAACACCCAATTTGGCATGATGGTGTAGGATGACAAGGCGTACAAAAACATACATAGTGACTTGACCTTGCTTCAAGGTCAATGTCACAGGAGCTCTTTAAAGTTGGATTACATACATATTTTGAAGTGACCTTGACCCTGAACTGTGGAAGATAACTCTTCCAAACTTCATAACATTGTAGTTCACATGTTATACTTTCATACTAGGTCACCCGTGTCGTCCGTCCGGGCGCCCGTCCGATCGTCCGTACGGGTGTCCGTCCGGGCGTCCGTGACCTTGCTTCAAGGTCAAAGTCACAGGGGCCGTAAATGTTTAAAAAACAGCCATTTTTCACATTTTCCCAATTTTCTCTAAAGTTTGTGAGATTAGATGCCTGACCTATATATGGTATATATAGGGCGAAGTAAGCCCTATCTTTTGATACCAGTTTGGTTGACCTTGCTTCAAGGTCAAGGTCACAGGAGCTCTTCAAAGTTGGATTGTATACATATTTTGAAGTGACCTTGACCCTGAACTATGAAAGATAACTGTTTCAAACTTAATAATTATGTGGGGCACATGTTATTCTTTCATCATGAGACACATTTGGTTACATATCATCAAGGTCAAGGTCACTTTGACCCTTATGAAATGTGACCAAAGTGTGGTAGTGAACCACTAAAAGTGACCAGATCTCATGGTAGAAAGTGCCAATAAGCACCATTGTGCTTCCTATGTCTTGAATTAACAGCTTTGTGTTGAATGACATTGGATGACCTTGGATGACCTTGGCCACATGTATTTTGATAGGAAAAATGTGTCAAGCATTTCTAAGTGTATGATGTCATTGCTAGGTTTAGTTATTTGACCTTGACCTTGAAGGTCAATGAAGGTCAAGGTCAAGCATGTGAGTGTATGGGCTTTGCCCTTTTTGACTCACATGCGAAGCAAAAGTGAGTCTATGTACTGAGCCATGTCGTCCGTCCGTCCGGGCGTCCGTCCGTCCGGGCGTCCGTCCGTCCGTCCGTCCGTCCGTAAAAAACTTAAACGTTGGATTTTTCTCGGAGACTATTAAGTCTATCAACACCAAATGTGGCATGATGGTGTATGATGACAAGGCCTCAAAAAACATACATAGTGACTTGACCTTGCTTCAAGGTCAAGGTCACAGGAGCCATAAATGTGGTCTCAAAAACAGTCATTTTTCACATTTTCCCAATTTTCTCCCACGTTATTGAGAATGGCGACCTTAGCTACAAGTGGTATATAGGTCAAAGCAAGCCCTATCTTTTGATACCAGTTTGGTTGACCTTGCTTCAAGGTCAAGGTCACAGGAGCTCTTCAAAGTTGGATTGTATACATATTTTGAAGTGACCTTGACCCTGAACTATGGAAGATAACTGTTTCAAACTTAATAATTATGTGGGGCACATGTTATACTTTCATCATGAGACACATTTGGTCACATATCATCAAGGTCAAGGTCACTTTGACCCTTATGAAATGTGACCAAAATGGGGTAGTGAACCACAAAGTGACTATATCTCATGGTAGAAAGTGCCAATAAGCACCATTGTGCTTCCTATGTCTTGAATTAAGAGCTTTGTGTTGCATGACCTTGGATGACCTTGACCTTGGGTCAAGGTCACATGTATTTTGGTAGGAAAAATGTGTAAAGCATTTTGTTCACATATTCCCAATTTTCACTGAAGTTTGTGAGATTGGATACCTGACCTATATATGGTGTATAGGGCAAAGTAATCCCTATCTTTTGATACCAGTTTGATTGACCTTGCTTGAAGGTCAAGGTCACAGAAGCTCTTTAAAGTTGGATTGTATTCATATTTTGAAGTGAATTTGACCCTGAACTATGGAAGATAACTCTTCCAAACTTCATAACATTGTAGTACACATGTTACACTTTCATCATGAGACACATTTGGTCACATATCATCAAGGTCAAGGTCACTTTGACCCTTATGAAATGTGACCAAATTGGGGCAGTGAACCACTGAAAGTGTAGAAAGTGCAAAAAAGCACCATTGTGCTTCCTATGTCTTGAATTAACAGCTTTGTGTTGCATGACCTTGGATGACCTTGACCTTGGGTCAAGATCACATGTATTTTGGTAGGAAAAATGTGTAAAGCAGTTCTTAGGGTATGATGTCATTGCTAGGTTTAGTTGTTTGACCTTGACCTTGAAGGTCACATGAAGGTCAAGTAAAGGTAAAGGTCATGTAAAGGTCAAGGTCAAGCATGTGAGTCGTATGGGCTTTGCCCTTCTTGTAGAATTGGACAACATCATGTAGGCTTGCTTGGGAATTCTGCTGTCTGACATTTTGCATAGTTTAAGACAGTATTTTACAACCTGAAGTGTGGTGGTAATGAACAAGGGATATCTGCCCAATTCCCCATAGCACATACTGTTGGGTGATTTCAGATCAACCCCAAGAAAGCGGTTACACGCAAATATATGAGCTTTTTCTGCGTTATGTCTTTTGGCCAATGTGTGTGTGTGTGAGAGAGAGAGAGAGAGAGAGAGAGAGAGAGAGAGAGAGAGAGAGAGAGAGAGAGAGAGAGAGAGAGTAATAATTGCAAGCTAATCATGTTAAGGCAAAATGTTTGTCTCTCCAACAATGTTTCCAAGACATCTAAACATGTGTGTGTGTGTGTGTGTGTGTGTGTGTGTGTGTGTGTGTGTGTGTGTGTGTGTGTGTTTGTGTGTGTGTGTTTGTGTGTGTGTGTGTGTGTGTGTGCATGAGAGAGAGAGTTAGAGAGAGAGAGAGAGAGAGAGAGAGAGAGAGAGAGAGAGAGAGAGAGAGAGAGAGAGAGAGAGAGAGAGAGAGAGAGTAATAATTGCAAGCTAATCATGTTAAGGCAAAATGTTTGTCTCTCCAACAATGTTTCCAAGACATCTAAACATGTGTGTGTGTGTGTGTGTGTGTGTGTGTGTGTGTGTGTGTGTGTGTGTTTGTGTGTGTGTGTTTGTGTGTGTGTGTGTGTGTGTGCATGAGAGAGAGAGTTAGAGAGAGAGAGTTAGAGAGAGAGAGAGAGAGAGAGAGAGAGAGACAGAGAGAGTTAGAGAGAGAGAGAGAGAGAGAGAGAGTTAGAGAGAGAGAGAGAGAGAGAGAGAGAGAGAGAGAGAGAGAGAGAGAGAGAGAGAGAGAGAGAGAGTTCATGGTGGGAAGGTAAAAGTATTATTGTATGAAGTATCAAGCAGATTCTAAGGTTTGTAATTCAGTTTCCTTCTTGCTTTCAGGGGCCTTCCTCATACCCTACACCATCATGTTAGCAGTGGTGGGTCTCCCACTTTTCTTAATGGAGTTGGCTTTTGGCCAATTTGCCAGTCTGGGCCCTATATCTATATGGAGGATAAACCCGTTATTCAAAGGTATGTTAGGCTCTTTTCAGAGCAGGTTGTCTTTTGGATAATTGAAATAGTATCTCTCGGATCTGCTTGCAGTGAAACACTATATGTGTTTGTTGTTTTTAAAAAAAAGATGAGAAAAATTTCATTAGTAATGAAGTTTTGAGTATTTCATTATTGATTGAATAATATCAAATCTGTATTTTGATTTTTTTTATTATCTGAGAAGTTACAGTTAGAAAATGTGATGAAGAAGATTTCAAAATTTAAATGTTTTGTTCCACTGCTTTAAAATCATTTTTGAATTAATGATTTAAAGAGATTAATAATGAGAGCACTAGATAATCATACATTTTAATCTGCCTTAATAGAATGTTTATATTTGATCATCTAATAATCCAACATTGTTTCTCTTACAGGTCTAGGTTATGCTATGGTAATAGTGTCCTGGCTAATTAGCTTGTACTACAACGTGATCATAGCCCACGTCCTTTTTTACTTGGTGTCCTCATTCACTGCTGCCCTGCCATGGGTGGACTGCAACAACTGGTGGAACACCAACAGCTGTCTGCCATTTAACTTCACTGCAGGTAGGATTGAAAGAGAGAGAGAGAGAGAGAGAGAGAGAGAGAGAGAGAGAGAGAGAGAGAGAGAGAGAGAGAGAGGGGGAGGGGGGGGGGGGGGGGGAGGGAGCTGAGAGAGGAGAGAGAGAGAGAGGGGGGTGGGGGGGGGGAGGTGGGGGGGAGAGGGAGGAGAGAGTGGGGTGGGGGGAGGGAGCAGGAGAGAGCGAGAGAGGAGAGAGAGAGAGAGAGAGAGAGAGAGAGAGAGAGAGAGAGAGAGAGAGAGAGAGAGAGAGAGAGACAGACAGACAGACAGACAGACAGACAGACAGACAGACAGACAGACAGACATAGAGAGACAGACAGACAGACAGACAGACAGACAGACAGACAGACAGACAGACAGACAGACAGACAGACAGACAGACAGACAGACAGACAGACAGACAGACAGAGATGGCAGTAGATGATTAGCCAAATTCTAATAAACATGTTCTCTTTTTCAGACCAATACAGCAATTTCACAAATGACACTGAAACACCATCTGAGCAGTATTACAAGTAAGAAATGCTGAATGAAATGAACCCGTTGTAAGTGCAGCTACACTGCCGTCTTGACAGCCCCTGCACCTCATGGAAATATGATAAGATTTTTCTAATCAGTTGAACTGCAATAAGGGTTTTCTTTCTATTTTAAAAAATTTGTAAAAATAATAATGATCAATCAATTTTGTGAAAGGTACATTATAACAGCAAGATAATTTTGAAAGGAAGCCTAAAGCTAATGGTAGTGTGACTATTTTTATCTTCTACAAGTAAAATGTGAAATTACCAAATGGGAAAAATGCATGATTTATTTCTGCAGGCTAATAACTCCACCTTTGTGCATTTATTTTACTTAGTATGTAAATGTGTTAAAAATGTTGAATTTATTGTACATAGCATGCTTGATATTTATTTCAACCCTTTTTGTTCCTCTACCAGATATTTTGTGCTGGAGCAGTCTGGCAGCATTGAGGAGTTTGGGAGTCTCAGCTGGAAGCTGCTGATTGCTCTCTTTGTGGCTTGGCTCATAGTCTGCATTTGTCTCCTTCGGGGTATCCAGTCCCTGGGCAAGGTATGTGATGTAAACCACTGTGAGAGAAGTTCTCACTGAAATGTAATCATGCAGTTACTGTTTTGGGGGATCAGTTTCAATTTTGAGAAAATATTTGTTTTATCATCCATTGCCACATTTTGCTTCAAGTTTCACAGTTCCTTGCTCTGGTCATGGTATTTTTTCATGTCCACATTTTGTTGTATCCAAAAATAGTTTACAAGCTGCCTATACAAGCAGAGCTCTTAACTCAGTTTACTTCAAACAATGTGCTATGCACTCTGATACTCATACACTTCAAATGCAACAATCCAGATACTCAACTCATGGTCACCATGAGGTGGAAATGGGCTTAATCTGGTATTCAGACACCACAACAACATTGTTGGTCAAAATGCTGGCTAAGCAAAGTTTTCCTTCAGGAAAGAGTAAAGGATTCCATTTGGACAGGAATTATGCATAGAAGGCTGTCTGAAATACTTTTATTTGCAGTTGAGTCACATATACCTTCCAAAACTTTAGATAGAGTTGATATGAAAAGGAATTCATCTCAGCTACAAAGGTTGAAGCAAAACAGTTTAAACTCAACTGATTTGGTGGAAATTCTCTACCTGACAGAAAGCAGCTCTTGCTGACCTTGTATGTCTGCCTGCAGGTTGTGTACTTCACCGCCATCTTCCCCTACGTCATGCTGACCATTCTGCTGATTAGAGGCCTGACGCTGGATGGAGCCATGGACGGTGTGATTTACTACCTCAAGCCTGACTTCAGCCGACTCAAGGACCCCAGGGTTAGCACTCCTCTCCTCTTGCTCTCACTTGAAACAAGACTCATCCCCTTCTTATCTCCTCATTTAGAGAACGGTAATGCAAAACCAATATCATAACAGATTTTCTTCCAGTGCAGTGGATATTAATTATGATCAAAAGTTCAATTTTATTTTTGTGTTGTTGCTTGTGTGGAAAAAAAAATAGTTCCCGGCTGTTCATATTTACTTTGGTGACTTGCTGAATTTTTTAATTTAATCTCATTTCTAGGTTATTTTTTTAAGGTGAATATCAATGACTGGGTGCCCTTGTGCTGCTGGAAATGAAAAATTTGGGCTTGATTTACATGGAACAAACTCATCATAACTTTGTTGCTTGGAGTGATTTTTCCATTGGAAAAAGTGTGATACTGTCTTTAACTATTACTGGAAAAACATTTACACTCAAAGGCCTTGGAGTGATTATTCTTTATGAATTTTATTGTTTTAATGTATTATGCTTTTCATTATGTTTTGCTTCTAGGTAAACTGTGACCTCAGTAAAACTCTTCAAGCCCTCTCAAACTTTGACTTACTTGATTTCGGGTCCTTCTAATGGCAGGTGTGGTGTGATGCTGCCACGCAAATCTTCTACTCACTGGGTGCTTGCACTGGAGGGCTGATTGCCATGGCATCCTTCAACAAGTTCAGCAACAACTGCTACCGAGATGCTCTGATTGTGGCCATCATCAATTGTGCCACCAGTCTCTACGCAGGCTTTGTCATCTTCTCTATCCTCGGCTTCATGGCCAAAGAAAAAGGAGTTGATGTCTCAGTGGTGGCTGCTGGAGGTGGGTATAGGGCAAGGAGAGGAGGTGGAGAAAGTGGTAGTGGAGGAGGAGGAGGAGGAGGAGGAGGAGGAGGAGGAGGAGGAGGAGGAGGAGGAGGAGGAGGAGGAGGAGGAGGATTGAATCAACTTTATTTAACAAGGGCAATAAGTTAAGCATTTAACCCCTGCACACACACAGACACACACACATACACAACACACACACAAAACACACACACACACACACACACACACACACACCCACACACACAAAACACACACACACACACACACACACACACACACACACACACAAAGCACACACACATAGTATTCACACTACAACAGAAATGCAGGCAATAAAACATGAACATTCTTGAATAGAAGAGAAAACAAACTCATAGGGCAAAGGAAGAGAATAGAGGTATAGGTGGAATGAATTGAATTATTCGGCCTATCAGCATTTGAATACAATGCAAGGCTATTGATAATAAAAATCACTACAACTGGCTGGAACGAGACGAATTCAGGTTATGATTACCCTAGTCATTTGCCTCTCATGAACCACTTAGGGAGACATGATGGGTCTATTCTGACATCCAACCCACAGGGAGACATGATGGGTCTATTCTGACATCCAACCCACAGGGAGATACATGCGTGGAAAAAGAAGAGAGGGAACGTCTCACTGGATCCAGTGATAAACACAAATGCAAACGCATCTGTTTATTTCTTGTTCCACAGGTCCTGGTTTGGCATTTGTGGTATACCCAGAGGCCATTTCCCGAATGCCCGTGTCTCCAATCTGGGCAGTCTTCTTCTTCATCATGATGGCCACGCTTGGCTTTGGCTCCCAGGTATGCCTCTTTCTGCCTGTACTGGTTGTCTAAATGACACAGAATGATAATAGTTAAACAAATTAATTGCCATTTGCCCCCAACCTGTATTTTAAAGGGAGATAATTGTCTACATCATAGTTGTGTCCCCACTTTTAAACGTATTTCAACTTTCGCCGTAAAGATACAGAGTGGAAATTGTAAAAGTTTTGAAACTGTGTGAATGATATGAAACTGTTTTCTTTTCTCTTTCAGTTCTCCATTGTGGAGTGTGTCTTGAGTGCTGTGATTGACGAGTTCCCCAACCTGCTGAGAGACAAGATCCCGGCATTAATTTTCCGATGCTCCGTGATTGCCATTTCCTTCGTCCTGGGACTCCCTATGATCTGTCAGGTGAGCCACTCGTCTGCACTACAGCATTGAACTGTCAGGTGAGCCACTCGTCTGCACTACAGCATTGAACTGTCAGGTGAGCCACTCGTCTGCACTCCAGCATTGAACTGTACAGGTTATGGCATATTTTCTTCCACAACCACTTTGCTGTGCATTTCATTACGTGATGCACCCCAAGCACTTTGTCATTCTGAATTTGCACACCCACACTTAAATTCTTCAGTCATTGTCATGTGCTGCGCCAAATCCACCACAGTGTGCTCCTGTTTGCACAGATACTATGTCACAATGAATTTTGTGCACCAGTTTTGTAATGCACACACTATGCCACACTCACTTGCCACACTCACTTGTGCACATGTACTATGCCACACACATTTTTATACATCCACTTCACTGTGCTTTGTGTGTCATGACATACTTCATTTGTCACACTCACGTTTGCACACTTGTTTTGCCACACAAAGCCTTAACAAGAAGAGTTTCAAAGGTCAATTTGTCACATGAACTGCATGCACCGGACTTGCTTTGCCTCGCCCACCTTGCAATGTTCCCTTTTAGGTGCACATCAAACTTTTTTCCACTCACATTTGCACACATGCTTTGCCATACTCTCTGCTTTACACTTGGATTTGCATGTTCACCTACTGGCTAATTCCTATTACCCACACTTGCTGAGGAATCCTTGTCATTATTTCAGGAGCCATTTAATTTCTTCACGGTGGAAACCCAGCTGTCGATACAGCTGTCCTCTCCCCTGCCTCCTGCTCAGGATTCATTTCTTCATCCAACTCTCTCAATTCTGAGTTAAAACGTGCACTTTATTTGTCTCCTCCAGGGTGGTATCTACCTGTTGAACATGGTGGACTACAGTGTTGGAGGCTTTCCCCTGCTGGTCATTGGTCTTTTGGAGCTGATAGCCGTCAACCACATCTATGGTGAGGCCACTGCATTTCTTGCATCACATCAGCACAGTAAGGAACAAATAGGAGAACTACCTGCAAGGCATTTAAGCTATTAATGCATCATGTCATTTAAAGGGTGTTCTAAGCATAACAGGCAAACTATAGATAGGAACACTCAGTTTGTAAAAGTTAATGGGACCACTTGATAATGACCTTGTTGATTTAAGCATGCATAGTGTGTGCAGTATCCACCAGCCATGCAACAGGAAGCAGGAGCATGCATTGCATATTTGGTATGAGCAGAAACTACTGTGTAGGCACTACTGCACAGAAGGTAGAGTATGGAGGATGTAGAGAGTAAAGTTTGCAGTGCCATGAAAAGTATGCATTGCATGGGAGGTAGGAGCATGCATTGTGCTGGAGGTAGAGTGGCTACTGCAATGTAGGCAGGAAATCCTGTCTGCAGCAGATGGAGCATGCAGTGTGGACTGAGTAGTTGAATGCAGGTAGGAACAGGCACTGACAAGCCAACAGAAATGTGAACTTAGTAAAGTAGAGGAACATCCTTTCAGTAGTGGAACATTTAAGTGTTATTAGATAATGAACAAGTGGTTAGCGAGCTTGACCTGCAGCTGCATGCAGCTGGTGGGTGCAGTGTTCGAAGCTGCTCACATTCTAGAGTTGCATCCTTGAGCCAGGTGCTTTACTCACATTCCATCTCCCCACCCATGAGTAAAATGGGGACCTTTGAGGGCCGAGTTGGAAAATTGTGAAAGCTAGCTTTGGGGCGTCCATCCACATCCTGGTTGCATGCTCCGCAGAGAGTTGAGATGGTGTTGGATCGAAAAAAAGAGGTATCCCAATGACCAGAGGGTAAATGTGTGCACTTTGAGCATCCATCAATGAGTGAAGTCGCAATATGAAAAAAGAGCACCTTTACTTTTACCTTTAGAGCAAGGGTGACAAGATAGTGATTTTATGTGTGTGTGTGTGTGTGTGTGTGTGTGTGTGTGTGTGTGTGTGTGTGTGTGTGTGTGTGTGTGTGTGTGTATGTGTGTGTGTGTGTGTAACTTTTACATTTTTCAGAGATATAGTTGTGCCACTGAACTGGATCACATTGTATTGCAATTGTGGGGAAGACAATTACAATGCTATTGATAAGGTAATGACAAGGAGTACTATATCAGATAGAGTACTCCTTGGGTAATGATTAAAAACTGTGCAGTTATCATGAAAATGACCACAAGCTATAGTATCAAGTTTAAAAAAAAGTATTTGTACAACTTTTTATGTAACAGTTTTTTTTATACCTTCAGCAAAGACTGACTTGGGATGCTTTGATGGCATCTCTGCAAGGAGACATAAGGCCATACAGTCATAAGTATGTTGTTTGTGTGCAGGCTTCCAGCAGTTCTCACTGGACATTGAGATGATGCTTGGCCACAAACCCAACATCTACTGGCGCATCTGCTGGAAGTACCTCTCCCCCCTCGTCATTTTTGTAAGTGATTTGCTCTGGATCTGCATATCATAGGAAATGTAATGGAGGCATATGCTGTAACCACTCTATCTAGATTCACATTCTCAATAGCAAAAACGAAACATGAATATTTTTGTTTTAGTATTGAGATTTTACTTGCACCTCATTTTGAAACTTTATCAAATATACCAGAAATGTGGGTGGTTTTTTTTGCTTTAAAGGAAATAATGTCAACATGTAAACTGACTGTTTTTATTGCATTGCCCTTTTGATTTGGAATGATCATCTTATCATGTGAAAACATAGCCCTGAGCACATTGATCAGTAATCTTTCACTTGTGCTTCTCTTTCACTCTGCTAGTAATATGTTTCCAGAGTAAATGATAGCGAATAATATAATTACTTTGCGAAACTCATGCAGTGGATATACTTCTGAGCACTGACGTGTTAATATTCAAAATCTACTTTGTAGTACATGAGCTAAGAAGGGTGAGTTTTTCAATAGGGTCTAAGGCTTTTCAAATTTTCATCGTCTGTAAGACACACTGACCATGCCCTGAATTTAGGGACTGGGATTGATCTAAGTGAAGATATCAGGGCATGCATACATCACACCCCCTCAGCCATACACTGATGAAGATCAATGTTTGCTCTCATTTATGAAGGCGTGTAGAGAGAGACTCTCTCTTGTGGGAGTCTAATGACTGATTTTGCCACGCAGGTGACCATTGTCTTCAACATTGTCCTGTACAAGAACCCAGACTACGAGGAGAAACCCTATCCTGGGTGGGCTCTGGCTCTTGGCTGGCTCATTGCTTTCTTCCCCATTGCTGTCATTGTCTTTTGGTTCTGCTACACCTACTGCAAATGGGGCGGATACCGGGTGAGTGTTTGACCTTTAACGGTTATCATCCTCCTCCTCATCCTCATAGTTCTCATTGTCATCATCATCATCATCATCATCATCATCATCATCATCATCATCATCATCATCATCACTGTCATCATTGCAACTTGTCATCATGTGGCACTTTAAGATATTCAAAATCTAAACTGAAGACTTGAAATCTATTTTTAAAAAGAAATATTTACAAATAACATGTCCATGTAACAGGGGGAAATAAGCTTGCTGGGACTAAAATGAAAGTGGTTATTCATCTCTTGAAAACATTTACCATGACCTGTCAAAATGCACGCAGCATCATGATGATATGGATTCTTTTAAGAGTTAATGCTGAAGAGATCAAACATTTCCATTGCGTTATTGAACCTGTACACAATCTAGAATCAGTATGATATTGGCACAGATAGACACTGAATGAATAACTTATTTTCTGTGCTTTTATTGATGGGGTTGTTTTCCTCCTTTGCAGCTCCTCAAGGAGAACATGGCTCCTTTGCCTGAATGGGGACCAGCTGCTGCAGAAAACCGCGTTGACCGATATGACCTGCCTAACGAACCTGAAAATGAAGACATGCTGGAGCACTTCCTTGGTCACCGTGCTGCATTCAACATTGGTATCAGGGATGGACCATTTGGCAAGCCGAGCTTACGTGCATTCCTCGGCAGCAACACTACGATCAATACTCAGCTGGCTGGCTCTCGGATGACTCTCAACGCCCCGGGATTGAGGATGACGAATTCCTCCTCCAGACTAAATGAAATGCTGCGGGCGACGCGTTCTGCCACAAAACTCAGTGAGAGCGAGTCATCAGTATGATACTATGAAGATCTGGCATGGCTGGGAGGATCTAGTCTGGCTTAGTCAGCTCACAGAGTCAAGTCAAGACTGTCTGTCTGGTGGTGGGAGGATTCTGGTTTGATCAACTTCAAGCTGTGGTGATGGCAACAGAGACAAATCTGCTGGCTGTTCTCAACTACACACTTTGTTTATTGAGCTGCTAGCATTTGGTCTCCATGGTTGGGGGATCTGCTCAATGCAGTCAGGGAGAGGGAGATAGAGATAGATGGTGTAAGATGGAGAATCCTTCAAAAGAATCTCACTTCATGTACCATTTTGCCACACCACTCGCCCCACCCCACTCCACCTTTATCCATCACATCTCTTTCACTGCTGCATGTTGTGGTTGGACAGTTTTGCCACTCTTTTCATCAAGTTTTCCCAGATGCTTAGATGTCTGATGCACTTGGCCATGGGGCATCCTTAGCATTTGTTGCAGTGATAGAAAGCAAACCTGTGATGGGAAATCTTGTACCCTGTCCAGGATGGATGGATGGATGGATGGATGGATGGTGATTTACGGCCTATCAGCCTTTGAAGGCTATTGTAAGGCCACTAAGCACGACAATCACTAGAGCAGTATAGAGTAAACCCAAATCATGTCACGGTGTCCCTAGTTACCCTGTCCAGGAGCACATGGTGAATCTCAACAGAGTGAAATTTCTCATTGAGCTTATGGTCACAAGAAGGGAATTACAAGAGAAGTTTGGGGGTTGGCCTTTCTAGGAATGAAAGTTTATTGGAGAATTGCTGTAAGGAGTAGCTGTAGCGTATGTATTTATTCAAGTCTATGCACCATGACAGTCTTTAGTAAGGTGAATGTTGAACACTGGAAAGCAAGGATCACAAGCTGATGATCTCAAAGATGGGGATGTCAGAGAGGAGAGTTAAGCCAGGATATATATCATCAAACATGAAACTACATTGGAGAGGGATAATGAAGTTCACTTGAATTCTGACAACTGGTCTGTGCACTCTTGATGGTCAGGTAAGACCTTTCAAGTGCAGCTTATTGACAGCTGTTTGATCTCAGATTCTAAGATTCCATCTAAGGCCTGAGAAAAGAATTCATTTGGAGTATGGGGAAACCCAGTGTGGCAACTAAGAATTTGACCTCAAAGACCAGTGTTCCACATTACTCCATCAGGGCTGGAGATCCCTGTGAGGTGTATCACCCTGTGCTGACATGGAATGGGTCATGTAGGGGTCCACTGTCAACCAGTATTCAAGGAGCTCAGCATGTCCCCTCCTCTCAAGTGCTGAAAGATTCACCTCAAGAAAGGAAATCCCTGGTCAGGACCTGTCTGTGGATCATGGCAAGTCCCATGCAAATGTCCAAGACATGGTGCCCATAGCACGCCTTGTTGTTCAATGCGAGGTGTGTTACCTTCCCATGACGTGACAGATGATGTGTATGCCTCCATCACCCAGCCCCAAGAGGGCTCAGCATGTCTGCTTTCCACAACTACCTAGACTACTTCAGTGAGTCTGTGTGATGAGTTGAAGGAGTGAGAGGGCTATCAGGCATTCGAACGAAAAAGCCTGTGAATGGAGCCAGTTGAAAGAAAACTCAAATGACAGTGTTTATCAGTGTCAAGACTTTACCTTCAGTGTACATGACTTTGAATCTGAATCTCATTACCCAAGAGATTAAGGGTAAGAGTTAATCTAGTCTGCTCCTCATTGCTTGTCTGTCCAATATTGTATGTGTTTCTTAGTCCATGAAGGAAGCCCACTGATTTTGATGGCATGGTAATAAAATGCTCAAGAGCGATAAATATTTTTTGGAGAGTGATTTGCCAGACTTGTCCAAGATGTAAACATCCATTTCAGGTCTCATGCATCCTTTGCAGTCTCAAAAGGTAAACTGCACTTTGTGTCAAGTATGGGAAAAAATTTGAATGCCTCATTCTTGTTTGGTTTCCATTAAAGAAAATAATAATGCTAAATAAAATTTAAAATCGGTTATTTCAATGATTAGCAGGAAACAAGGAAAGTCAGCTCTTGAGGGATTTGATGTCACTCTATCATGCACTTGTTAGCAGTTGACATTTTGCATTGAGAACCTTATTGAATCTAGTGCCCTACCTTGAGAGTGTTGCTGTTTATTTTTCAAAAAATTCCTTGGCTGTGAAATTGATAAATTGTTGAATATTTGCTTTTGTGCTTCTAATTTTTTTTCCTCTTATTTGCATTCATTGTTCATTAAATGCTTTGCTCTCCACAACAGAACTACAACCAATTGTTGCATTGTTGAGGGGGGCAGGCATTATATGTTGTGTTCACTGCTCTTGTGTGTTGTTGATTCAAGGTGGCACTTTAAATATTTTCTGCTCATACCAATTACCATGGACTGATCATTGCAATGCTTGCTGTTTTCAGTCAGATCACTCCAGTATGTGGCTTGGTGAAGTGTTTATCGCTTCAGAACATCTGAACGTGCCAGTTACATTCTTGATAACCCAGTGAAGAAGAAGAAGACTGAATGTCCCTCAGTTGATGTCTGAGTCTCACTGTGGCACACAAAGTCATAGAGGGCAGCATCGCTCCTTCAACTTTGCACCTGTTGGCTTATGAGATGTAGTGTCTGCCCTTTGATTCATCCCTGCATCAGGCACAGTGCAGCAGCCTGTAGGGGACAGTTCAAGATCTCTCCTGGAGTAGAACATGCAAGAGGGCAGGGCCTGTCAGGCCCTTTTCTGGCTTTTACTGCTGCTCTGTAGTCTCCAAAACACGGGTATTAGATTTGTGTGCAGGTCCGTCACTCTTGTATGATATGGCTGGAACTGTTTGATGTCTCCCTCATCAGCTGGAACCCTTGGCTGCTGGGCTCTTGTGACCCACTCCAGTGGCACAGCCAGAGATGGTCCCAATCAGCCAAAGAGGCAAAATTATAGCTAGGGGCAGAAAAACCTTGCATGACATATCCTGAAAAGCCTGGTATTACTTTTCATTTCCCTCATTCCTTTTGAATCAAAAGAAGATTTAAATTCATGTTGAATGACTTAGAAATAGATGTGTATTGACAGGTTGTT
This sequence comes from Theodoxus fluviatilis, assembly GCA_034096865.1. Taxonomy (NCBI): domain Eukaryota; kingdom Metazoa; phylum Mollusca; class Gastropoda; order Cycloneritida; family Neritidae; genus Theodoxus; species Theodoxus fluviatilis. The sequence goes on from JAWQFJ010017829.1 coordinate 77,587, forward strand.
ATACTTGAAGAAAACATTAAAAGAAAAAAATAGTTAATCTTTGAAGGTATTGATAGTGTTGGTCAGGAAACGGAGTGCTAAAGATGAAGTAAATTAAACAAGTTAATTTTTTTAACTTGTATAACATTTAACCAACATTTTAAACAATTTGTATATTGTATTTGTTTATGATGTCTCCTATGTGGGAGATTTCAATTTTCATTTTGATGACGACTCTGATTCTCAAGTGAAGTGTTTGAAGTCTGTGTTAAGTGATTTTGGCCTGTCTCAACTCGTCAGTGTGCCTACTCATCGTCGTGGCCACACACTAGACTAGGTGGTAGTCCGCAGTGAGAGTAGCCTCCTATCGTTGGAGGCAGTGCAGGACTGTGCCTTGTCTGACCACTACCTCGTTGTCTGTGATTTGGTTCTCTCTCGTCTGCCACCCACCACCCGTCTCATGACGTCGAGGAACCTTAAGGCGGTAGACCCATTGAACTTTCAGGCGGACGTTCAGAATTTGGCGCGCTCTGTGGCCGACGTTCGTTCTGAACTGGAGACTGAACAGCTTGTGGACTTCTTCAACGATGGGCTGAGGCACATTCTTGACCATCATGCACCCTCAGTGACTCGGCGTGTCCGTGACTGCCCCTCAGCCCCGTGGCTGTCTGAGGAGGTGCGGGGAAGGGAGGCGGAGGAGACGGCGAGCCGAAAGACGTTGGCGAAAGAAAGGCCTCACAGTGTTCAGAGACATCTTCGTGAAAGAGAGGGACTCTGTGAAGTGTAGTGTCGATGCGGCTAAGCGACAGTATTACAGTGACAGGGTAGACACGGCAGCCTCCTCTAGCAGGCAACTGTTTCAGGTTACTGGTGAACTCTTAGGCCAGAGTAAAGCAAACACTCTTCCCACGGACATTCCTCGTGAAGAACTTCCTAAACATTTAGTTGACTATTTCTCCAGAAAGATTAGTAAGATCCGTGATGACCTTGACTCATGCTCGTGTGATGCTCCTGAATTTACTTTGTATGATGGATCCAAGTTTTCTTGTTTTGATCCGGTTTCAGAGAAGGAGATTTGTGACTTGACCATGAAATCGCCTTCAAAGAGCTGCATTCTTGACCCCATCCCCACCTCCCTCGCAAAGCAACACCTTGATGATTATGTTCCTATTGTCACAGGTTCTGTTCCTTCACAGTTCAAGCAGGCGGTAGTCACCCCTCTTCTGAAGAAGCCTGGCTTAGATTGTAATGTTCTGAAAAATTATCGACCAGTGTCAAATCTCCCTTTTATTTCAAAGATCCTTGAGAAGGTTGTGTTAGCTCAGTTGCAGACACACCTGTCTGAAAATGATCTGTGGGACGCACGCCAGTCTGCGTACAAGAAGGGGCACAGCACTGAGATCGCCATGCTGAGTGTCCTCGATGGTCTGCTTGTAAGCTCAGATGAGAAATGCCTGTTGTTGGTGGCGTTATTGAACCTCAGCGCCGCGTTTGACACGCTGGACCACTCCATACTCCTCAAACACCTGGAGCTGTCGCTTGGAGTTCACGGTATTGTCCTGGACTGGTTTGCGTCCTACGTTCGTGATCGGTCACAGTCCGTCATTGTTGATGGTGTTTTGTCAGCCTCATCTCCATTGATTTTTGGTGTCCCGCAAGGCTCGGTCTTAGGACCAGTTTTGTTCACTCTGTACTTGCAACCCCTTTCAGATGTGATAGCTAAGCATGAGTGTGATTTTCAGAAATATGGAGATGACACAGAGTTGTCAAAGAGCTCAGCAGTCGAGGAATTTCCTTATGTACAGTCAGATATCAAGACATGCGTTGATGATGTGCTCGCATGGATGAACAGCAACAAACTCAAGCTCAATACAGATAAAACTGAAGTTATGCCTGTTAGGGCACGGTCAAGTTTCAGGCTTATCGAGAGTAATTCCACTGTCATTGGGGATAGCTCTATTCCATTCCAGAGCTCGGTTAGGTACCTCGGTGTTCAGATTGACCAGACATTGTCGATGCGTAAACAGATTAGCAGTACTTGCAGTGCCTGTTTTCTTGAACTACGCCACATTGCATCCGTTCGCCAATATCTTTCTGACACTGTGTGTGTTAGACTGGTCACTGCCAGGGTCACTTCAAGGCTGGATTATTGTAATTCAGTTTTGGCGGGTCTTCCAGCAGAACAATTGAATCGTCTGCAGCGTGTTCAAAACAGCGCAGCACGTCTCATGCTGAAGAAGGGAAAACGCGATCATGTGACACCCATGCTTAGGCAACTACACTGGCTTCCCGTGAAATTCCGCTGCCAGTACAAAATTGCTGTTTTGGCCTACCGTCATTTTGATGGTACTCTTTCAATGCCCCCTCTGTCTGGAACTCGCTGCCGGCTGGCCTGCGTGACGCACCCACTTTACCTGTTTTTAAGTCGCAACTGAAGACTCACATGTTTCGACTGGCGTTTGTTTGATCATAGGTTTTTTCTCAAGATCATGTATGGTGTTGTATCCATTCTCAAGTCTGTAAGTTGTATTATGTTTTG
>JAWQFJ010017835.1:0-7500 GCA_034096865.1 Theodoxus fluviatilis
CTGTTCATAGTGAAAACCATCCCCCACCCTCCAGGTGGGTAGTAACCGGCCGTGCCCTCTGACCCAAGTTACTAAAAATAACGCCTAGCGTCCGTCCTTAACGTACCAGTCAAAGACAATAGAACAATTTAGGATTCTTTATTCTTTCCTTTTCACTTCCCTTGCGCAATCTTGCGACAGCATAATTGTTGATGAACAACTAACTTGGGAACAACATGCCAATTCCTTATGCAAAACTATTGCTAAGAACATTTTCCTGCTCTCCAAACTGAGGCATTTTGTCACCACCGATGCATGCGCAATGTATTTTCACGCACACATAAATTCCCATGTTAATTTTGCATCTGTTGTATGGGATGGCTCTACGGCAGTGCACTTGAACAAGATTAAATCACTGTACAGACGAGCTGCCAAGCTTATCATTTCCGACTCAACATTGTCTACGGATGAAAAGATTAAAAATCTTTGCTTACTACCCTTCCAAAAAATCCTCGTCCTAAATAAATCCTTTCTTATGCACAAAATTGTTCATTCACGAGCACCGAAGTATCTGACTGATCTCTTCATTCGTCCCCAAACAAGCCATTCACTATCTCGCAACACTTGCATTCTACCACAACCTAGAGTAGACATTTTCAAAGGCAGTATTACATATTCATGTGTTATGGTACGGAATACACTCTCATTGCACCTAAGGAACACTACTTCCATGAAGTCTTTTAAAGTATCCATACGTGATTATCTATTCAGATGATCTCACTGCTGTTGCCTGTACAGATGACACGTATTGCTTGAACTTCAAGACTCACTGAGCTGACAGTTGTTAAAGGCATCTACTAAAATCTTTGTCATTGTTGATCATATTCTTCATATACCTTACCAATTGTTGTACATAGATTAGCTACTGTGTATTTTTTGTCTTAATTATCCATGTTTTCATTTCTTTATGAGCAAGGACAATTTGTAAGATAGGCAGAAATGCCTAAAATTTCATCCTTGATAAATAAAGAATCAATCAATCTCTCTCTCTCTCTCTCTCTCTCTCTCTCTCTCTCTCTCTCTCTACTTAACAGAGATGTAACAAGAATCAACATTCAAATCGAATGTGCAGGACAGGAGTACGAGAGGCCAGGCGTTTTGCTCCACAAGTGCGCCCGTGACGATCAAGTGTCCCATTACAAGACAAGATGGACAATGACATTTGAATATTGAAAGAAAGTTCGTTATCCAGCTTTGCCTCACTGTAAATAAATGAATTTCTAATTTGTTTAGACTATTCACATGGAAGTCCGAGGTGGTTCCTGTCCTGTCATATCATCTCAAACTGTCATTGTCTGAGTAGTGCAACAGTGATCTCATGGAGCGGGGAGTGTGAATGCATCCCGCAGAATGGCATTGTCTGAGTAGTGCAACAGTGATCTCACGGAGCGGGGAGTGTGAATGCATCTCGCAGAATGGCATTGTCTGAGTAGTGCAACAGTGATCTCACGGAGCGGGGAGTGTGAATGCATCTCGCAGAATGGCATTGTCTGAGTAGTGCAACAGTGATCTCATGGAGCGGGGAGTGTGAATGCATCTCGCAGAATGGCATTGTCTGAGTAGTGCAACAGTGAACTCATGGAGCGGGGAGTGTGAATGCATCTCGCAGAATGGCATTGTCTGTGCGTCTCACCCGCCTTCCCTACGTTTTTCTGATGAGTCACGCTGCCATAGAATCCGTCTTGTAGACTAAAGACTGAGTTCAGAATAATCGATATATCCCGATCTAGCAGAAAACCAGTTAGGGATTGAGTTCAGATTAATTATGTGACTCCCTAGCAGAAAATCAGTGAAAGATTGAGTTTAGATTAATCATGTGACTCCCTAGCAGAAAATCAGTGAAAGATTGAGTTCAGATTAATCATATGACTCCCTAGCAGAAAATCAGTAAAAGATTGAGTTAAGATTAATCATGTGACTCCCTAGCAGAAAACCAGTGAAAAATTGAAGTCAGATTTATCATGCGATCCGCTAGCACAAAAGCAGTGAAAGATTGAATTCAAATTATTCATGTGACTCCTTAGCAGAAAACCAGTGAAAGATTTTGAGTTCAGATTAATCATGTGACTCCTTAGCAGAAAACCAGTGAAAGATTGAGTTCAGATTAATCATGTGACTCCTTAGCAGAAAACCAGTGAAAGATTGAGTTCAGATTAATCATGTGACTCCTTAGCAGAAAACCAGTGAAAGATTGAGTTCAGATTAATCATGTGACTCCTTAGCAGAAAACCAGTGAAAGATTGAGTTCAGATTAATCATGTGACTCCTTAGCAGAAAACCAGTGAAAAATTGAGTTCAGATTAATCATGTGACTCCTTAGCAGAAAACCAGCGAAAGATTGAGTACAGATTAATCATGTGACTCCCTAGCAGAAAACCAGGAATTTCCGGGCTACTTTGCATTTACGCGAAGTCTTTCGATGCATTGGCCGGTGTCGACATGCGTCAACACTTGATTGCCTTTACCTCTGCTTTCATCGTGTTGACACCGGCCTTTACCTCTGCTTTCATCGTGTTGACACCGGCCTTTACCTCTGCTTTCATCGTGTTGACACCGGCCTTTACCTCTGCTTTCATCGTGTTGACACATGTTGACACAGGCCTATTTCTTGCAAGATCTTGTAGCTTTCCTCGCGCCTCGCCCCATGCAGCTCATCCCTCAAGCTTTCTATTTCATATGTTACAAGTAAATCACGCTTTTGCTTGAACAAGAGTGTCAAAGAAGGCAATGAAAGTGATAATGATTGTCGTGGTAGTGTGGTGATTATTGTTGTTGTTGTGGTGGTGGTGGTAGTGGTGGGGGGTGTTAGTGAGGGTGGTAGTAGTGATGGAGGATATGTGCTGGTGGTTTTAGGGATAATGATGGCAGATATGTGGTAGTAGAGGTGGTAGTAGTGGTTTTGGTGGGAGATGGACGATGGTAGACATGGCAATGGTGGTGGTGTTGGTGATGGCGGTGGGGGTGGTGACGGTCGTGGTAGCTGTGGTGGTGGTGGTCATCGTTAAAGTGGTGGTGGTGGCGGCTGTGGTGGTGGTGGAGATGGTGGTGGTTTTGGTGATGGTGGTGGCGGTAGATGTGATAATGGTGGTTGTGGAAGTGTGGTGCTAATATAGTTGATAACATCGGCATAGCAGAGGACAGCGGTTCTAGTGGTAGTGGTAACTGCTCAATTAAAACTGCAACAAATTACAACCATGATGAGTACGACGAAGACGACGACGACGACGACGATAATCATGAAGCTGACGACAACGATGGTGGTGGCGGTGATATTTGTGATGGTGATGCTGATCATGACTCTGATGTAATGCTTTATAATGTGATGTGATAGGACAGTGATATCATTGCAATTACAATGACGATAACAACGATTGGGCAAAGAAAAAGAGTTTATGTTTTAACATAAAAAGTAGATTCCCCGAGTGTTCACAGGGCAGGGAAGATGGGACAGCACACAATTCGTTGATTACCGGAAAGGTCATTCTTGGTTTTTTTATGTTGTACGATCGGAAATAAAAGTTTAGGGTCGGCTGAAAAAAATTCGGGTCTGTCGGGTTACCGTTGCCGCAATTTTTCCATTTAGCCTTACGATAGTGGTGGCGTGGTCATAGGCCTAGAAATCCGAGGCGAAACCGAAAAATTCAGTCCTGTTGTCATGACTGGCATTAGTCAGTGACGGAAATGCAGACCTTAATTAAAACAGCACATGAAGATGATAATGATAAATGGAGTTTCAGGGGAGACCGGCCTTTGCGGGCTATGTAACCCATTGATCAAGTAATTACTAGAAACTACGTATTATAAGAGCGAGTCGTCTTGATTTCCCCCGTTGTTTCCTCCTGTGTAGGGAGACGCGGTGGGCCCGTTCTAAAGGCCTCCTCACACGTGGACACAGCTCTGGAAACTATGCCGTTTCCATAGGAAATATCGCGCTCGCAAGTCCTAAAAGTAATATTCTGTCGAGTGTCCGCCTAATAGAAACACGTGCTATTTTTCCCATGTCTGTCGGAGACTCGATCCTCGAACAGCCAATCAGATGGGTTTCTGCTTGTGAATTAGTGGCAGGCATGTGTCCAGCAAGATATCCAAATGGCGGTATAGTCTCGCTCGATAAGAAACATTTGTGGCTTCTGCTACTTCATCTGTCAGTTGTCCTGACGACTAAAAAATATTTTCTTGTACTGCTCTACATCGCTGTATTTTTATAATGCTGTCGTCACAAGAAGTGCAGCTGACTCGATCAAGTTCAAAGAAATTCAAACACCAACTCAGCTGTTAATACCTGGGCGGAGAGCGGAGTTAATCACGGATCTAGGATGCGATTTTACACCACAGGGTGCTTTTTCGTTTTGTTTGGGGGAAACTGGTCATTTGAGGATTTGTAAATCTAATGAAAGATCACAGTATCTATATGAGTACGATGTAAGAGAAAAAACAGAAATGCATCTATCAACACGCGAAGCATAGGGTCATACAAGAGGTCTAATGGCATCGTTGCAGACTACCACATGGCTGACCCAGGTTTATTTACCGGCTGATGCCCTCGTCTGTAACATTCATTTTAGCGTTTTACATGACACAAAGAAAGCTCGTGTTCTTTCAACGAAACCTGCCACGCGTGAGGAGGCCTTTCCATCCAGCTCACGGGGGATCAATGGGTGGAGGTGGGGCTGGGGGGTGGGTGGCGGTGGGTGGCGGTGGGGCTGGGGGTGGATGGGGGTTGGTGATGGGGGGGGGGGGGGGGTGACGGTGTGGCTGGGGGGTTGGGGACCAGGAGATGGGGCGGTTTTTCAAGACAAGGTTAACGCACAATACATTCTGAGTCTCAGACCTGCTGAATGCACACGATTATAACGAGGCTACGCAGGGGCACGATACGGCTTCTCTCAGCCGCTGGTGTTTCCAGCTGTGGGCAGTTTTCCTTATTTATAACAGCAAATGATGGCCAGGATCACCAGAGTGCTGAAATGGTCTCAAGCATACCATTCTCAAGGTCACAGGCCAAGGTCACATATGGGCCCCACGTTTTGGCCAAACGGGACGCACCATGAAGAGTGAGCAGATTTGCACGGCTTACGGCTTACTAGACGCCTGCAAGGGTAGGTTACAGATGGATGGATAAATGGATGGATGGATGGTGAACGGATGGATGGATGAACGGAGGGATGGATGAATGGAGGGATGGATGAATGGAGGAATGGATGGTGAACGGAGGGATGAATGGATGAACGGATGGACGGCAGGATATGGCTGGATAAACAGATGGATGAATAGATGGATGGATGGATGGATAGATGGATGGATGGATGGATGGATGGATGGATGGATAGATAGATGGATGGATGGATGAACGGATGGATGGGTGGATGAACGAATGGATAGATAAACGGATGGACAGATGGGTGAAAGGATGGATGGATGGATGAATGGATGATAGACGCTGATGGATGCATACTTGCCTATTAACGTTATACATCGCTTATAGTGTGTGAATACATCGCGTGGATGTGCGCGTGTTTGTGCTCATGTGTGTACATGTGTGTGTTGGTTGCACTTGAATGAATGCAGGTTCAACCGTAATAATATGAGCGTTGATATTAGACTTCATGACTGTTTGTGAGTGCATAATTATACGTAGGCATACCAGTGTGCACTAATATTTCCGCTTGTGTTTCCTTGTCTGCATATGGTGGGGTACAGGCAAGTGCCAGTCGTTGAGCCTCTCTCGTTCACACGTAGTGAGAAACAAATTGCTATCCCTCCGGGTTATACCGTATCGATTGCATGGTTTTAGTAGTAGATTCTATTCTTGCAGCATGTCATAGTATGCATTCGTTCACTACTGTTAAAGCCTTTGATGTAATTGGATTTCTTTGTAGATAAATTTATGTAATTTTTGTATGCCAACAATCCATCTCAGCATGTGAAACATTCTAAAGTCTCTGCATGAGGGAGAAGTCCCATGGATAGCGCTAAAGAAAAGCATTCCGTCCCATGAGAAAGGACGCTGGTTCGATAGTTCAGAGCACTAAATGGCTGTCCCCTAGAGGGTATACCTGTTCACACAAAGATATGTATTATGTGTGACGCTGGGGACGAGCCACGATCTAACCAGAGGAAGAGTACGTGTAGTCCATGGCTGTTCGGTTTCTTAATTAGATTAATTGGTTCAGAGCTCCTGGAGGTCTTGTGGGCACTTGCTTGTGTGTGTGGGGGTGGGGGTGGGGGGTGGGGTGGGTGGGTGGAGGGGTGGAAGTTAGTGGAATCCCTGATTGGCAGGAGAGTTTGGGACCGCCTCAGCCAGTTATAATGGAAGGGAGGAGCTGGGGGAAATAAGGGGGGAAACATGCCGAGTCGGATGTTGGAGTGAGAGAAGAAGTTCAGAGAAGTCGAGAGTCCAGAGGCGGACAGGGAAGCGGGTGAACACCACTGGGCTACTCGTAGCTCAGTAGTGGACACGGTTTGTGTCATGTTCGTGTACGCTCGCACGCCGCCACGAAAAGAAGAAATGAGGAATTAGAAAAGTCAGCTGGCTCGACTTTGTCCTCTCCGCATCCCGCCAACGTTACAATGTTACAACGTTACAATGCCTCTTTTGCCCCGCTCTGAACACAGAGAGACTATATTCACTATAGTCTCAGCCACGCTGAATGGGGTGCTGCCACTCTGAACACAGAGACTATATTCACTATAGTCTCAGCCACGCTGAATGGGGTGCTGCCACTCTGAACACAGAGACTATATTCACTATAGTCTCAGCCACGCTGAATGCTTTTGCCTCGCTCTGAACACAGAGAGACTATACTCACTATAGTCTCAGCCACCCTGAATGCTTTTGCCTCGCTCTGAACACAGAGAGACTATATTCACTGAAGTATCAGCCACCCTGAATGCTTTTGCCTCGCTCTGAACACAGAGAGACTATATTCACTGAAGTATCAGCCACCCTGAATGCTATTGCCTCGCTCTGAACACAGAGAGACTATATTCACTGAAGTATCAGCCACCCTGAATGCTATTGCCTCGCTCTGAACACAGAGAGACTATATTCACTGAAGTCTCAGCCACGCTGAATGCTATTGCCTCGCTCTGAACACAGAGAGACTATATTCACTGTAGTCTCAGCCACGCTGAATGCTATTGCCTCGCTCGGCATCAAGCAAGCGCTGCCACATGCGAATGTCAAACCTTATGTAAGGGGGAAAACTGGAACTCGATCATTATCAGGTATTTGTTTTCACAAACATGCATAGACTTCCGGCATGCGATGGCGAGCACGTTAGGAGGTTGTACATGTATATCACGCTCACGTCATTGCCTCCTGCTGAGTCTAGTTCATAGGAAAACGGAATACAGACTCTCTCTCTGTGTCTGTCTGTCTGTCTGTCTGTCTGTCTGTCTGTCTGTCTGTCTGTCTGTCTGTCTGTCTGTCTGTCTGTCTGTCTGTCTGTCTCTCTCTCT
>JAWQFJ010017835.1:12500-22500 GCA_034096865.1 Theodoxus fluviatilis
TTCTTGATCCAGCACCTCTGGAAGCTCGTTGTAAAATGTGGTTGGAGCGTACACCTGCACGATGGTGATGTTGAATGGCTTTGCTCTAAGTCGAATGGTGATGATTCGACTCGAGACTGGTCGGCAGCCCATAATACAAGATGTTATTCCTCTGTGGACAAGAAAACCCTACTCCATGTTCATGTCTGTCGTTTCTACCGCTGTAAAACAGCTTGTGCCCTTCATGGGTTGACGTTTCCCCAAAGTTTGTCCATTTCACCTCACAAAGTCCGAGAATGTTCCATCGGTATCTTGCCATCTCATGCGTAAGCTCTTCGATTTTCCCTTCTGCATGTAACGTTCTGATGTTCCATGTACCTGTTGTAAAATTTTCTCTTCTTCTGATCTTGACTCTCTTGGCATCAGTAACACATTTATCACCTCCGTCCTGATGTGCAAAGGTGGGCGCGGTCCTTGGTGACCTGGGCGACGACCGAGCCGGTGTGGATTGAGTGGTTGTCTTTGTCATCATGTGGTGTGTCTGGGGCTGATACAGCTTGGCGGAGCCCATCCCTCTCCAAGCCCGACCACAGCCGAGGTCCTCCTACCTGGAGGGTCGCCCTGGTCGTGAACACGTGGGCGCTGGATCTATCGTGGGACATGTCCGCCCTGGCCGGTGACCTGCATCGTGGAGGTCTTTCGCCCAGAGGTGCCGTGTTAGCATCACGCATTTTCTTTCAGGGTTTGCTCCCTTAGCCTTTGCCTTTCCCAAGGCTACCCGCAAGGCAGCGGGAGGCTCGTGGAGGGCGGGGTCGTCTATTTCCTCGCACAGATGTGAAGCATCTGCCCACTGCCTTACTCTAAGAATTACCAGCAATAAAGATCAACATGGATAAAATAAACTAACCTGTCCATACAAAAAACAAACAAACAAACAAAATATCTGCCCTCAAAACCTCCGAGTACTTTTTGTACCTAAAACCAGGACAACAGAACAACAAGAACCAATGGACAAGACATCTAAGCATCAATGAGTCATAATTGTATGACAACTCAAGTACAGCCACCAAAAACACACTGCACTCTTGGTGGACAGTGACAATGCTTCACTGACGACGCATTGTCCATGGATGTAGACCAACACTAACCTCAACCTCACTCATATAACTGAGAAAGACAATAAGCTTCATCTAGACCACGCCATACCATGCAGTACCACACATTACCTAGTGATGTCGTAGACCAACGAGCACCTGCTGCCCCGCGGTCGGAGTCAGACAGGGCTGTCTACTCTCCCCCACACTCTTCAACCTCTTCCTCGAAAGGATAATGACTGATGACCTAGCAGACCACGAAGGATCAATCAGCATCTGTGGCAGAAAGATCACCAACTTACGTTTTGCTGATGAAATTGATGGATTAGCAGGAAGTGAAGAGGAGCTGACTAGTCTTGTCGAGCAGCTGGACAAGACCTCACAGGCATATGGCATGGAGATCAGCGCCGAGAAGACCAAGGTGATGACGAACAACCCTCGGGGCTTCAAAATGTTAATCAAAAGTGAAGGGCCAAAAACTGGAAGCTGTGAACAACTTCAAATACCTGGGATTTATCGTGACTGATGAAGGGTCCAAACCAGAGAAACTGTCCAGAATAGCACAAACAACAACAGCATTGGCAAAGTTGAAGCCAATATGGCGTGACAGAAATATCACTCTCGCGTCGAAGATCAGGCTCATGCGCACGCTGGCCATCTCCGTATTCTTGTATGCATGCGAGTCCTGGACACTCACATCGGAACTACAGAGACGGATACAAGCCCTGGAAATGAGATGCTACCGCAAGATTCTGAACATCTCATATAAAGACCATGTCACGAATGAGGAAGTCAGCAACAGGATCAGGAGAGCAATTGGACAGTACGAAGACCTGCTCTCAATCGTGAAAAGCAGAAAGCTGAAGTGGTACGGTCACGTGTCAATAGGCAGTGGGCTGGCCAAGACCATCCTGCAAGGTACCGTACCAGGTGGGAGAAGGAGAGGCAGGCAGAGAAAGAGGTAGGAAGACAACATCAAAGAGTGGACAGGCTTGACCTTTGCTGACTCACAGTAAGCCACAGAGGATAGAGATCGATGGAGGAAGATTGTCCGAAAGTCATCAGTGGTGCCTCAACAACCCATCTCAGGGTTCAGAGACTGAACTGAACTGAACTGAACGCCAACCGGGCATTCAAAGGGTTTGGACAGTGCCGAATTCCATTTTGCACATACCTGTATATTAGAATACATTGATTTTATCATATTAATAATTTAGGTTGAGACTCCTATCTTGTCCTGTCCAAGATTTTTCATAGGCATACATGTACATAATGTATGAACCGTACAGAATCGAAACCTTTTCTGTAGTCCACTAGGCATACATGTACATAATGTATGAGCCGTACAGAATCGAAACCTTTTCTGTAGTCCACTAGGCATACATGTACATAATGTATGAGCCGTACAGAATCGAAACCTTTTCTGTAGTCCACTAGGCATACATGTACATAATGTATGAGCCGTACATAATGGAAACCTTTTGTGTAGTCCACTAGGCATACATGTACATAATGTATGAGCCGTACAGAATGGAAACCTTTTCTGAAGTCCACGAAAGCAGCATAGAGTTTTCCTCTGGCACTGCCATAAACATGTTTCACTACTATTGAATAAAGGGTGAATATGCGATCAGTTGCGGAGTGGTCTCTTAAAAACGCTGCTTGTTCTATGTCAAATGTTATGAAGGTGTCTAGTTAAGATAAAGAGAACACTTTACTCATTGTGCTAGGTAAGAATTTACCTTTTTTATCTGAGGGTCTTGTTTGTCTCCAGCTTTTTACATTGGAATGATTATGCCAAGTCGACTTCGGCCGTCTTTCTCTTCGGATACCACGCCTAATTAGAACACACCTCTAAGACCTACGCAGCTTCCAACGCCGCTACCGCTAGCCACATTGAACTGCGGGCGAGTGGTGTACCTAGCACCCAGACAAAGCATACAGCTTCATGCAGCATCGTGGATCCTACATTCCTCTCCTAGCGAGGCGTTCAGGGCCGCGTTGCCTACGCTAGGAACCTGCATCTCCTTCACAAGAAGGCCCTCGCTCCCAAGGAGATTTGCCGAGGAAGCTCCGGTGTACTTTGCCGCGTCTAGCCGCAGAGGCCCGGATGACCCAAAATAGTGGAGACCGTGCCAATTGGGTGACTGGTCATAGACGGCAGTGTCCGTAATGTGCTTCTCGCTGTCCGAGAATGGGAAACTGTACGTACACGGAAGTATTATTGTTCGAGTGTTCATTTGTATATTTTGAGGAGTATGTATTCATGTTATTTCTGGACAAACCCTGTCGAAAGTTTTTATCGTTGCATACGTGCAGCATCGTACATGTCCACTCACTGAATTATGTCCCTTGAATTGATCTGGAGTGTATCGAGTCACAACAGTTTCGAAAAAATTGTCTACAATTGAACCCGGGCTGCTTTTTTTCGTTGAAAAAGTTCCCGTGACATTCGATATGACACCATGGTGTGTTCTATCAAGTAAAAACTGTTGTGACTTCTGTATCATCAGTTATTTCGTCTATCGGCAACTTCTTCACCGACTCTCGCGCTAGATGCTATACCGTGGTTTCTCGGACTTTCACCTTGCCGACTGATGATTCATGGCCGTTTCTTAGAAGTCTTTCCATGCGGAGCCGCGTTGCATAGACGCGAGGTCCTGCGAGGCAAGGGCCGATGTCAACATGTGTCAAGGACCGCAACCCTCCCTCATCAGCTGGAATGCTGCGGTACGGTCATTGTGTTTTCGGGGCCTGCTCTAGTAGCACTCGCACAGCCAGCCTGAAGCAGCACTTACATTGCCTTTCAATTTGCTTTTACTATATTGACACATTTTGATACCCGCCTATTCGACGCAGGATCTTGCTATCCTCGCGTCCATGCAACGCGCCTCTTGCCTCGCCCTCGGCTTGCTCCCGAGGAAGGTTCCTAGCGTAAGCAACGCGCCCCAGTTCTCGTTCTTTCTTCCAGAAAAAAAGGGGGGGGGGGGGGGAAGGATACGTGTAAGATGAGGAGAGGTGTAAAGAATTCTAGCTGTAGCATCGAGTCAACCAAGGGTGTGCATGTTTCTCAGAAGCCTGTTCAGAATGTTCTAATCATTATTTCTGCTTATATAACTTGTCTGTCAGACTCCAATGTCAGAGCTGTGATCAGCTCCCTGATCCGCGAGCTAGTTCGTAAAATATAGAGTATTTTGACGCGTATGATCATATTGAGTGCATGCTGCCTTTACCTCGAACAGGTAAACATTACACAGGTTTTGCATGAGCGAATCGACAAAGGCCCGACTTGTGTTTTGTGTGTTCCAGCTCATTGAATACATTGTCAGTGTTTCGGTCCCCTCAAACGTGTCGAGTATGAATGGTAGCTGGAAGACGGACACTCACCTTTGACCCTGTCGAAGATGGCGATGAGATGCCTGCAAGAAACGCCTATGAGCATACTAATAAAATGATCGTACCTTGTGTTCAAATGTTCATGCTCTGAGGAAAACTATCCACGCGAGACGGCGGGAGCAAAAATCTCTCGGCGTCATAGAGCGCAGATGTCCTGATTCAACCCTCTCTTCCTGTTACAGCCCCAACAGCAGGGTATTATGTAAGCGTTCCGTGCACAGTGGGCCGAGCCAGCAAACGTTAAGCACACCTGCTTATTTCCCGACCTCCGGCCGCGGGATTGTGACAATGGTTACACGATAAAGGAGTGTCCCGAATGGAGAGGGGGGGAAGGTGGAGGGGGGGGAGATGGATCGGCCAGGGGAGTGAAGATGGGGGAGTGATGATGGGGAAGTCGGTTGAGGGAGGGGAGTACGAGGCGGGCGGGCTATGAGGAGGGGGCGTAGTTTTTTTCTTGACGGACAGGTGACTAGAATGGCGTGCCAAGAGCGGTGAACCGATCCCATCGCTCCGCCCATAAAATTGAGGAGGGGGCAGCTGACATGCGAGGGCGGGGCTATGCAAATTTCACGCCTATACCTCTCTCTCCTCGCGCGCTACGTTTCACAGCCTCTCAGCACGGACAGGCGTCCCCATCGTCTCGCTCGGTCGAGCAAGTTGTGCTTTGCGGAACAACACGCCTGCTTTGGTGTTCAGTAAGTGTGTTTGTGGTAGTTTCCAGTCCCCAGTTGTTGCCTAAGTTTCCATGTCGACTCGTGGCTGCTTGAGAACCACTGTTCTGTGTATGTACATGTGTTGTGTTGTTCGTCCGTAGAGTCGACGAGGACCACTCTAGTCATCTGGGGGTTTCTGGGACTGGCTCTGTCTGTGCGAGCGCAGATGGCTGATGAGGCCGATCCTGGCACGGAAGGTTCTGGGACAAAATGGACACGGGACGAGTGGGACATCTCCAGGAGGGTTGATAGAACGGGCCTTTCGGGCTTGTCGCTTCTTTTCTGCGGCGATGGTCCTGTTGGCTTCACATGTTTTGGCGCCTTTGCAGATGGAGGAGCGCCAGGTAGCTCTATTCACTGCGGAGTGTCCCCACGCATGTACATGTACAAATGTGTGTCAAATCACGAGGACGACGACCTTTTTGGTGCATGGAAAGTAAGTTCCAGGATGCCGTAATGAATCATTGCTTGCTCTCGTGCCTTCGCCACTTTTGGTTTTCGACGGTGAGTTGATGTCTGCTGTCCTTTAACAAAGACATCTGGAATGATTATGACTACGTCCATAATTTTTTTAGAACGACTGGGTATTCTGGAGAATTTAAACTGTAAAACTTTGTTTCGACTACAATTTTTCAGTTTTGCATCAAGAACATTAAATGTGTGGCAATTGCCGTGGGAAAAGGTTGTGAAGTTCATGTTACATATCTTATCCTGAGTCTCGAACGTTAACACACGTCTGCGGGAAATGATTACATCACAAGAATAGCATTGATTTGCTTCACCCTTAGCCGAACTAATGCAAATTAGGTTTTGGAAAATTCATTCTCCTAGTTGTTTCCGAAGTTCAGTGAAAGACGTAGGTTTACAAATCAAAAAGAAGTTTTTCGGTTTCATTCATCATCGTAGACGTTGCACAGTTTGTTTCTTAGTTCATTCTAATCGGGTTACAAGTAGATTTATCTCTGCAGAACAGACCTCGACGCGTTCGACAGTGATACAGGCTACGTGACTGTTACGTAATGAAAAACCAGACTTCCGTAGTTAGTCGACGGAGCCATGTGCATGCACATCATGCGTGTTTCAAAAACATGCGGCTAAAGACAGCTATCCACTCCCAGAGACACCGCTTCTTATTGGCCACTTCGTGTCACGTGACTGTGATAGTTTCGTCTGCAACTACGTTATGGTCGCCGTAGTTTGATGTTTACTTCGTCCGCTGAAGGCTGCCAAGACTAATGCGCGAATGAATGAAATTTGATGTTTTCTGTCGTCTAATGAACACGGGCGTATGAAGAAAATTTATGTTTTTGACACTGTGCAGGCTCTGTTTGCGTATTTACAATGTTATTTGTGTTGTATGATGTAACAGTCGTGTCAGTGTTTACATTGTAAATGTATATATTTAGGTCATGATATCTAGTTTTCTTACAGTCTTAGTGTTTATTTGAATTTAATGTGGATTTTGTTATACCTGAATTGTCCTGAATTGTGGCCAGTTGAGAAAATAGAGAAGATACATAGAATCAATAAAATGCAACAATGTAAACCAGAATCTCAGTAAAAGTTTCAGCTAAATTTATTTATTCATAATTTTTCAGGATTAATACAAATTTATATAAAAAAAACATCAGTTCAATTTAATCGAGTCAATTAATCGAGTACATACATGTATGTAACATGTCCACCAGGTCAAAAATGTGTTGAGTGGAACGTAAGTCAGAAAAGTTACACTTGCAGTTTAAACAACAAAATGCATACAGTAGAACATAATAAATAATATTAAGTTGAAGGCACGGACTGACAGAATACCCGCGTTTCGCCGCTGGAAGTACTAGAGCAGACGAAACTATCACAGTCACGTGACACAAAGTGGCCAATCAGAAGCGGTGACTCTGGGAGTGGATAGCTGTCTTTAGCCGCATGTGTTACACAACGATGTTGAAACAGGCCCAAACAGAACAGGGCATTTTGTCATGCATTCATCCAGTGTTCGGATTCCGTGGAGTCTCTTGGATGGGTCGCTCTCCTAGTAAAAACAACAGATGTCGTGTGTCGAATGTCCCCCCCCCCCTTCCCGTGGGTTGGGGGTAGGAATAGACTCGCCGCGTCTCCTTATGCGATTCGTAAAGGGCCAATACGTGGGGAAATGGAGACTTGATTTGGTTTTGCAGTAACCAGCAACCAGCTTGACTGATTTTGTAGTCCGTGGTCTTACATAGTCTACTTTCGTTCGTTCATTAGTTCGTTCGTTCGTTCCTTCCTTCCTTTCTTCCTCCCTTCCTTCCTTCCTTTCTGTGCCCAACTCACTCGAGATGAGGACTTCACGAGACCAGGTCTGAAGATGGAGCCGCCTCTATTGCAGCCAAAGGCATCAAATCACATGCAGGAGCTCCTATGCCCACCCATCATCTGCCTTGGAGTACCAAGAAAAACTGTCGTGCAACTTGAAATAACTAGTTAAAGCCGCCTTAGTAGGCATTGTCGCTCCTTGGGGGAAAAACACACTGAGCAGTCCAAGTCATAAGCCGCAATTAACAGATTTAGGGCAACATGGTCTCCTTTTCAGACCGAACTTTGACCCTGCGTTGACAACCCTACAACCGGTGATTCCTCTCTCGGTTACCTCCTCTCGGTCTTTTCTGGGGAAAATGACTGAGGGAGAAGTATCCTAAAACCGCTCTGAATGCCTTTTACCTGCATGTCTTTCCTGCTCCCCCCCCCCCCCCCCCCCCCCCCCCCCCGGTGAGGTTACCTAGCTGCTGACTGCTCAAGTCTGAAGGATGGATGAATACATTGTAGCGGCACTTGCATTGACGTTGCTGGGGCTATGGCGCAGGTTTTGGGAACTTTTCCCCTGCCTCCCAAGTGTTGGGCGGCAGAGGCACAGAGGGACATGGAGTATGTCGGTTCCCATTTCATCCATTTATTCAGTAGCTGCAAGAATGAGTCCGTACTCCATTCTGCTCTACTCTACTCTGCTCTAAGCACAAGCGATCACCTCAATATATCCCCTAAAACCGGAAAACGCCGCCGGGTTCCGGGGAGGGGTCAAGAGAAAGGCGTGGCATGGGATGGAGAGGGTGCGGGATGGGGGGGGGGGGGGGGGGGGATGGTACCAGGAATGCGTGGGAAGAGGGGGTGGGGCAGAGTGGGCATCTGCTGTCCAAGAACGTGGGAGGGGCCAGATGTCCAGAAGAAACAGAGTGGTGGCATGAAGACGTACAAGTGCATGGAGGCATAGGAAGGCGAGGCTGGCATGGGAGGGTATGGCTTCAGTAGGCATGTGTCCAAGAGTCTGGTGCGGGAATGGAATTGGAGAGGATGTTTACAATGAAAGAAAAAAAGAGCTGAGTGGGCAGCCGAACTGACCACATGGTGGCAGACTGGAAAATAGGAGCGGCTCACGCACAGAAAGCAAAGTCAGCAACGTGTTGTCTGCCTGTTACACATTAATCAGGATGATGAATAGAGTGATAAATCACCTGTTGCATATAAAAATACCAACAAGAGAGGAATTTGTCTCAAGATTTGGGGCAAAACATTTTTTGTATCTTTGAAGTTTCCGGGAATTTATTGTTTTTTGGTTTTGATAGCTGTGACTTGAAGGCTACAAATCATTCTGCCGCTGAGGCTACAGGACTTATGGCTTGCCATGCTTCGGTAGTGTTGTCATACATTGTATGTCGTCACTCACTCCATCACTGCATTTTCAACGGGGGAATTCCCTGTCATAGTTTACGTGACACTTCAGAGGGCTTTGCCAAGCTTTAATGGCGAGGCGACAGGGAAGATGCCATAAGTTCCGGAAGTTTTGCATAATCGTGAATAACCATGTGTGCGTGCCTGGATGTTTCAGGGCTTAACACGATTGCCAAGACAACAATCTCACAACACGTGCAGAAAATTAATGTGCGCCGCAAAAACAAGGATTTGCTCATAAAAACGCAAGGATTAGATGGGATTTGCTCCTACTCTAACCAGCTCGTGGTTTTCGAGATCAATAGCCTTATATATCATAAAAAGGTCAATAGATCGTAATACTTCTATGTATTCATTCGTTTGTTCGTTATTTCTTTCATTCATTTGTGGATGACAAATCCTTAGAGCAAAGGAAAAAAAGTGGTTACGGTAAGGTGACAGACCCTTTTTACTGCCAACCCTAAACGGAGTGCATGCTGTATCATCTTCATTGCTTTATGGGCACTCGGGAAAGCCACTATTTAAGTTGTTTAATCCGTTTTTTTATAGCGAAAGTAAAACTGCGTTTTTTTGTTCAATCTGGCCTCTTCTATTAAAAAAGAAAAATTCAGTCCGACCTACCGAACCCATATTTTTCTCCATGTTGCCGTAACCACAAATATTATTTCTTTTGATCTACAAAGCGTTTAACAGTATTGCACTGCAATGACGGGTTTGCAGTTTTTGCTATTCATGTCTCTACACTTCTCTGTTGATTACTTTTATGAACTTTGTACGTCTCTGTGGCTGAGTGGTTAGCTCGTTTGACCTGCAAACACTTGCGGCTTGTGGTTGCAGAGGTCGAAGTTTCGCAAATCCTGGGGTTGCATCCTTGAGCAAGGTCCATAAATTACATTGCTTCTCCTCACTCACACGGGAGTAAAATTGGGCACCTTAGGGGACGGCGAGGGCACACTATTGTGCCATAAACCCCTGTATGCAGCTGTGAGCCAGCATCGGGCTGGCGTACTCCCCAGGGTGTGGAGTGGGTGCTGGTAACTGACTGTGTGTCGTGTCTTGTCTGTCTGTCACTGTTCGTCGTCCGGTGCCAGTGACAGACTGATCAAGCCACGCAGTGAT